>JBAMAX010002437.1:0-134006 GCA_037043745.1 Chymomyza amoena
TTGTATCAGTCATGAAAATATTTTTATCCTTTTATTCCTACTAAAACAAATGTTTGATCTTCGCAACTTAAATTCGCGACTTTCCTTTATATTGACATTTTCTCTACCAAAATGCAGAAGCTTATTTTTAAAATAAAGTACATATCTCCCCCAAAATTTCTCCAGCTATGTTACTCCTATAGAGCTTCCTAAGAGTATTAAAATTTCTGCAACCAAATTAGCATTCCTTTTTGATTTCTGTGCTGCTGCTACTTTGCAGGTATTATCCCTCAAAGTAAAAAAATACAATGCAAGCATACCAAAGTATGCCCCTAAGTATATTAGTTTGTGTGTCTGTCTGTGCGTGGGTGTATATATATAAGATTCTTAGATGAAGCTAATCATGCGCTTCTGTCGCTTTTCATCTACTTCAAATGATTTGATTTTGCTTCAAGTTCAATTTATTTATTTTTTTTTTGGCGCATAAAAATGTATATAGCAAGCAAATTTCTAGCGTTTTTTTTTTCGCTCAATGCAAATGTATTGTATATAAATATGTATATACATGCATATAAATATTATTTACAGCTGTGTGTAGTCGTGTGTGTGTGTGTGGTGTGTGTGTGGAGCAAAGCCAACTTATTTGACTACTTTACTACCGTCAGCCACATAAATTTGCTGGCACACGCTGTGATTGGGTGTGTACGCGTATAAGTATTTGTAATGTGTGTACGTGCGTGGGTGTGTGCGTGTGTTGGTGTGTTGCATGCAACATGAAAAATTGCTTATAAATCATGTGGCAAGCGCCTCTTTCCCGCCCCCGCACCAAGCATATCAAGCATACGCAATGTATTTTGATTTACCGCTTACCGTTTACTTTTTGCCATGTTCAAAAATCTGCATTAAATATTTACACATACACGCGCTAACGCACCCACACACACATACACATGCATACTAATATTCACACACTTAACGACGCACACACACAGACACACATACCTATATGAGTAGATGAAATTATTATAAAATAAAATGTTGCCCGCTGTGCGGCACAAGAGCAAAACTATTTTCCTAACATGTCACACAAATTGCCGTGTCAGTGTGTGTGTGTGTGGGTGTGTGTGTGAGTTAGTGGCAATTATTAAAGCGAGTGTGTATACACTGAGAAAAAAAATTTGAACAATTTATGTCATACAATTTATAAGATATATGCATCATATGTAAATATTTCCTAAGTATCTAATGTTAAAGTGTAACATAACAGAATTGAGAGATACCACTGTTAATTACTCTCTCGCTCTGCATATGTTCTGCCTACGCATAATGTTATATGTAATATAACAGATGCTTGAGCCTGCATCTGATCTGTAAATTAACATTTGTATGTTAGTTGATTACAGCATGCGGATGCCATACAATTTTGTTTGAGAATAGTTAGGTACTATTAATTTTAAGTAAATCTTGACTTTTGTGTGAAGTTTGATCCAAATTGGTCTACTATTTCATGTAACTACCATACAAAATGAGAACCCACTCTTTGTCGAGAACGGAAAATTAGTAAAATTCTTTGCATGGTAGACGTTGTCCTGCCCTACCTTGGGTTTGATCCCAAGTTGCTTCCGCAAGATTTTTCAATATAAATATAAGACCGAATTTAAGGAGAACTATTCAATACTTATTGATAAGTTCGCTTTTCGATGAGACAAATTTCACAGAAATTCTGAGGAAAATGAAATGAATTCGCACGATTCATCGACCGATACTTGACCATTACTGATAGTCAGCACTTGGTCAGAGAAATCTTCAGCAGTTGTATTATTACAATGAATATCTCATGTTTGTTGTCAGCTGAAATTTCTCTACATAGCGCCATAGATCCGATGATTTGAGGCAGCGTTTATTTCGTCGGAAAAAAAAAAAAAAAAAAAAAAAAGTGTTTGGCGGAAATCGCCAGACTCTTCACGGGCAATTCCTTGTGCTTCTTCAGCCATTCCATTCGCAATGTTCGTATCCTTGCCTTACGGCTTTGACAGGAAAGATTCGAAGGTCTTGATCGCGTATTGTGAATGATGATTCAAAGAGAATAAATTACTGATGATTATATATTTCTTACAAAATTTATATTATCAAATTCTCTACTTAACCAGACAAAATTAAGTTAAGCTGCCATTTCCGTTTTATTATTCCATGTCAGATGCGTTTTTTTTATACCACGTTTTAAAGTGACTTACACGAAACGTACGAACGATAAAAAGTATCCCATGTCCGTCTCCTGGTTCTAAGCTACCTTCGCACCAATTTTCAAAAAAAGCGGTTCATGAGTTCTTGAGTTATAAAAAAGTGTAACTTACACCACTTTCTTTATATACCTATATAGATAAACCATTAACTGAACAACTAAAGCTGTGCTATTATTCTAATAAAAAACATATTTTGGAATTTCAAGCAAACATTTTTATTAACTTGAAAAATACACGTTTCAGAACCAGATTTGGAAAGTAAGAATAATCTTTATCTTTACACCCTATTCAGTAAGATTTATCTTTTAATTTAAAAGCTTGCGTTGTCTTTATAAAATCAATTCCCAATTATACACTTCAAATATATGTATATAAATAAATTTCCAAAAAATTTTCGGAAAATTCTGCAAAGCGACGATTTTTAAGCTTATCCAAAGAACGCTGCCTAAAAATATTATTTCAACATATTTTGTTTGGAATAATTAATTTTAGCAACTCCGAGTCTTCCTGTTTTATTTTTATTTATCTCAAGAGACATCAAAATAAACACGCTTAATATTAAAAAAAAATATATCAACCTGCACCTCTTCCCCCCTTTTTTTCCCAAAATAAATACACATTCATATTGTAATTGAGAAAAATTTCAACCATAAAATGCATGCATAAATAGCAGGAACCCTTCGGAGTTGCCGAAAAATCAACAAAGTGGATGTGGAAGCTTCGCAGCATTTTAAAGTCCTTTCATCAAACGTTGGCTGTGTTTGATTTGTACCACATCCGCATAAAATATTTACGCTAAATAAGCGTTCATGCGTTACTCCTGGTTGGTTTTTTTTCGTTTTTTTGAGTGTATAGGGTTGCCAACATTTGCCATGTAGCGCCAAACAAAGCCCTCCATGCAAAGATTCAGATTTATCCTGTGTTGATTGGTGCCAGCATTGCAGTGCGCCTTGGGCTCAGCTCTTTATGCTGCTCTTACTCTTCTTCTTTTTTTTTGGGTAAAACTCTTTTGGTTTTTTTCTAGCGCTGTTCAACACTGGCGCGACAGTGCTTTGTATGTGTGCACATGTCAGAACATTTAAGATTTATATGTATTTTTATTCGACGGTCTTTTTCACTTTGTGCAACTTTTCCTAGGTCATATTGTAGTTTTAGTTGTTGCCGTGCGGCCATTTTGCATATTTGATAGTCAATGTCATGCGACGCCCCTATATATAAGGTTCTTTTTAAATATTTTTTTTTGGGGGGGGTGCACAATTTAAACACGATTTAACGGTTAGCTGCGTTTATCGCATACAGTTAAAATTCGACAAAGTGAAAACAGCTTGGTTAATATTCTTTTTTTACATGTAAAAATAGTTTTTTTCTCCGTCCATCTTTTATTTTTTTTAAGCCATTTGGACTGAAAATATTTGCCATGTATTTTGGAAAAAAAAGTTTCTTAAGAAAAATAGTGAATCTTGTTCAATATTTATTTTACCTTCTTCAAAATAAGCCCTTTCTGAAGCAATATACACAAATGCCAATGCTTCTTCCAATCTTCGGAACATTTTTAATAGGCGTTGGCCGGGATGGCGTTAAGCTCTCTCGTGGCATTTCGTTTTATGGTCGGTATGAGTCAAAACACGTTCCCCGGGAGTGGCAATTTAGTTTGGAGAGAGGAAAAGTCACCAGGGCCAGATTCGGACAGTGCAGTGCCTGATCGATGGTATTTATCGAGTGTTTTGCCTAAACATTCGTGGCTCGATGAGATGGCACGTTATCGTCGTGTAAAATCCACGAATTGTCTGTCCACAATTCCGGCTGAATACAAGGACCCGTTCATGCAAACGCCTCAAAACACCCACACATAGTACTCCTTATTGACCGTTTGTCCCTCTGGAACGTATTCATGATGCACCACACCATGAATATCGAATTTCGGGAATTTTTTGTCGCTTCAGATCTGCCTTGATTATTTACACAAAATTGATGAAAAGGCTTTAAGAAGATAGGTAGGTTGGTAGAAATTGTTGCCTTAGGATACACCTAGGCATACAAAAGGCCTGTTGGGGTAATGCCTACTCCCCTGGATTCTCTTTGAACCATCCTCTCGATGTAATAAACGAATTAATCTAATTTATTCTGATTCCTGCTAATTCAGTAACATTCCGAATCAGTTCGGATCTCAATTTGTTCATTCTTCTCCTGCATAGTGCCAAGCATTCACACAGGAGATGCCCCACTGTTTTCTTTATTAAAGATTTACCATTACTTCAGACAAAGTTATGTTCTTTGGTTAAACACTTATAAGATCAGATTAAATTAATATAAAGAATGTTTTTTTAAAGTATAACAATATTCTGACAAATTTTCGAAAAAATATACAAAATTGATTTAATGAAATTTAATTAAAATAATACTAGTATATCGGAGAACCAATTTATCTAATAAATAAAATTTTTCTGACAGATTAGAACATTAGTTGGTCAAAATTTTTTGGAAATATATGTATTTCCATATTAGCTAGCCTAAAGCGATTCAAATATTGAAAAAAAAAATTTAATTATTTAAAAAAATAAAATTTAGTGTCAAAAAACAACAACACAAATACCGCTATCGGCGTACGTAAAGTCGGGCGCGGACGACTTTAGGATACCCTGTACCACTAGCTTGTACTTAAAAGTCCGATTTCTTCACAAAAAACCAAAAACAGAAGAATTTTTGCTAAAAAATTGTTTTTTGACCGATCGTTCCTATGGAAGCTTAATGATATAGTCAACCGATTTCAATAAAATTTGACACAGTGCTTAAATACCTTAAAAAGATCTGAATGCCAAATTTATTTCAAATGTCTTTCCAAACAAATGAAACACATCGAATTTTGCATAAAAAACGTTTTTTTGGACCGATTGGCTCTATGGGAGCTATATGATATAGTCAAACGATTTGGATTAAATTTAGTATAGTGCTTAGGAACCATAAAATACTCACGAATGTCAAACTTGAGCCCCAATATATATAACAAACAAACGAAACACAAAAATTTTGCTAAAAAATCGATTTTTCGAAGATCGGACCTATGCCTATGGGAGCTATATGATATAGTCAACCGATTTTGTTCAAATTTGGCACATTGCTTAAGTGGTCTAAAAAATTTCCAAACGCCAAATCTGGTTACGATACTCTTTATTAATAATCGAAATATAGCGAATTTTTCTTTAAAAAGGTAATTTTGGCCGATCGGTCCTATGGGAGCTATATGATATAGTCAACCGATTTTGATCAAATTTGGCAAAGTGATTGGGAACTATAAAAAACTCTCAGGCTACCAAATTTTGGTTACGATATCTTCATAAACAAACAAATTATTCATCTAAAACCCTTTTTTTTGTCGAGGCTCATCTCAAACACCCCCATGGGAGCTGGTATAATTTATTCCCGATATCAAAAAAATAAAATAAAACTTGCTCTCGCTAGTGGATTGAATATGGGATCTAATGTGAAAGTTTGGTAACTCCCGCTCTTACCATCTCTCAGATCTAGGCGTTCACACGGACGGACAGTCGGACAGACGGTCAGACGGACAGACGGACATGGGTATATCGACTTCTCTATTCACCCTGATCATATTTTAGGTAACTTTGGGGTGTCTCCGACGTCTCCTTCTATATGTTACATACATTTTCGGCTTGCACAAACTTATTATATTTTTTTAACTTTTTCAATATCTGGTCTAAAGCAATTCATATATTTTGTTAAAGAAAAATAGCATTTTATTTTATTATTTGAGGAATAAATTCATAGATATTCTTTTATGTATAACCAATTTTTAAATTTTTGCAATTTTTTAAATTCTTCCAAAAAATGCAACTCTCACAAAAACTTCATTTTCCACATAAATTAAAAAAAAAAATGTATAACTCAAATTTATCCTAAATCCGTTTGATTTGTAAAAAAAATGGACAAAATGATCCAAATATTCGAAAAGTATTAAAAAAAATATATACATTTTTTTGTTTTAACGATTTGGGATTCGAATATATTTTGTTTTAAGCATTAAATCTTAATTTTCTGTGTTTTTTCAAATCTTTCAAATTTTTAAATGCAACTCTCGATAAAAAACTTCATGCAAAATACAAAATCCCAAATCTCGTGGAAACTTATTTGCTTTACAGAAATTACACATAAATTAAAAACAAAAAAAATGTAGTATCCAAATTTTTTTTAACCGAAATCTTTTTGATTTGCATTAAAAAATCGACCAGACGATGCAAATTTTTAAAAAGTAATAAAATTAAATATATACAATTTTTTTTAACGATTTTAAGGATTAAAACAATCAATTATATTGTTCTTTAAACATCATAATTAATTGTATTTTAATTTTTTTGTTTTTTTTTTTTAATTTTTCAGATAAATGCAAGTATAAGCTTATTTGTTTTAAAGAAAATCATATACCTAAATATAAAAACATTATATCTTAATCTTCGCTTACCCTAAATTAATTTTGATTTAAAAAAATCGACATAGATGTTGTTTTTTAAGCATAATAATTTATTTTATTTTAATTTTTTGCCATTTCTCAAATCTTTCAGATAAATACAACTCTTAAGAAAGCTTCAATAAAAGGCAAGTATAAAATTATATATTTCAAAAAAGTTCCATAAAAAAATATATATATCTTAAATTTTGTTTAACCCAAATCCGTTTATTTAAACAAAAAAATGGACCAGACGATATACATATAACTGCTATAATAAACTCAAAGAAAAATTTTTAAAAAAATCGATTGAATTCCATTAATCTCTTTATTCTTCCTGTTCCTCTGTGATTTCCTTTAGTTTCTAATATCCAAGTTTTGCAGCATTAATTTCCTATACAAAAAAATCGACAAAATCAGTCACTACAAAAGTGCATCAGATCGAACTTTCACTGTAATGTCACGCTGTGAAAAACCTGCTAATATTTTTATTATTTCTTGCGTTAGTTTTCATTTATTTGGCAAACTGAGCTAAGCCAGGGAATTTGTGCTAAACAAAAAGTGCAGAGTTTTAGCTGGCATTCGGTAGTTAACAATTTAAAGCAAGTATACGACGTGTTGGCTTGCAGCTGGCAGCACACACACACACACCAACACACACGCGCAAACATTTTACACAACTAAGCTCTCAACTTCTGTCGCTGGCTTTTCAACTCCCCCGTGAGTGCATTTCACAGAATTAAAGCCAACGTAATAATAAAAAGAATACTAGAACATCAAATAAATTAACAAAAAAATGAAAAAAGCGCGCTAAAAACTTGGCCATATGACCTTTTTTGTGATTGTTACCTTGGCCGACGACGAGCTTGTGCCTCTCACTTGGCTTGCCTTGTGCAACACGGGTCGTATGAGTGATGCGGGCATTTTAAATTATGCAAAAGTATTTTTGCTTCGTTCCACGTTGCGTTTGTTGTTGTTGCTGTTGCTATTGTTGTTGTAGTCAGTGTCAAGGCGCAGGTGGGCATGGCCCAAAGCCATATGTAAGTGTATGTGAGTGAGTGTGTGTGTAGCTGTGTGTGTATTTAAACTGAGCAAGCAAATTTTCCGCACAATAAAATTGTTCACACTTTTTATACATAGTGTGGGTTGCCTGGCAATGGCAGCAGGCTTTATATCAAGCTTGCCACACACACACACACACACATTTTAAGTATATATATGTATGTGTATATGATATTTTACTAGAAAATTTCGCTAGGGAATGCCATTTTAAGCTGACAGCATTGGCATGTAAGCCAAGTACTCGCTCTCTCTATGTGTATGTGTTTGTGCAGCTTGTGGCATATGTTTTATGCAACATGTTCATGTTAAAAACACAAACACATATGTATGTAACACATACATACATAAATTAACAATCAACACACAGGACTAAAAACACAAAAAGCCTTCGCTACAAAATTTTGATGAGCATGTCAGGCCAAAAGCTTTCATTAAAACTTTTTAATCATATTTCTCTTATATAAGATAGCAAATTTTCATGAAAATAACAGCTAACGAGCTGTCATCTATCCAATAAAGTTTATATGGCATATTTGTCTGACTAATGACGCTTTAATATTTATAAGCCTAATCGAACACTATAAATTTTTCGGGCTAATAGTGTTTTAACGCTTTAAAGTTGGCTTATGTGCCAATTGTTGGAATGGGGAACGAGTTAAAATTCATGTGTTAAGCTTTTGCGTTGTTTATACTTTAGTTATGAAATAAAAGTGTTAATATTTAAACTTTAAATAATTTAATGGAAAATGGAATATTTTTTTGTTAAAAGAGAGAGAGAGGGAGAGTTGCAAGACCATTAGATTTTATAAGCAAGCTGCGTAGAACTTTGTTTCTTTTTCGAAACGAATGGAATGGAACGCGAAACCATTTTCTGCGTTTATTTTGCAAGTTATTTATCTGAATTTTCTGGAGCAGTTTTCTCTGCAGTTTAAATATAGATAAATTTCAAAATTTTTCCTTCTTTGTGAGAAAAATAAGATCATCACGAAGAGGCGTGCTCTGTGTGGTGACGCAGTTGGCGCTCGACATCGTAGTAGACCGAAACATCGATGGTATGAACAAGTATCGAGAAATGTAGATGAAGAAGATCATCAAAATCTGTTCCTTTGATCTTAGAGAAGAAAATCTTGCGTTGGTTACCGTGCATTAAACTTCTTACGCCATCTACTGTGGTTCAAAGCGGACTGCTTTGCAACTTAGAATTGAAACCATCATTTAGAGTATAGTTTTCTCAAAGAGTGAAGGTTGAAAGCGAGGAACTGTCACCCGGGAGATCGGATCTTGGACGAAATTAGAATTCCTGGCTTTATCAGTGCAAGCTTGTCAACAGCACTCAATAGTCTTCTCTGGGTATACCCAAATTTGAAGAGAGTATCAGAAACGTATAAGCGCTGCCAGTACCTCTTGCGGTTAAGAATATAAAAATGCATCTTCGAGATGTCACGTGTGAAAAAAAACACCACGATATCCAGAAGGAAAGGGAAAACTGGCTCATTTTATCGACATCCCATAAATTAAGCCGCCCAGATAACTACATTATTCCTTCTACACATCCCATCCCTTGTTCTTTAGTGTACAACACAATGGAACACACTGTATTTAAGATATCCCAGCCCAAGATATAAGCTTATCCCAATCGAAAAGCTTTGGATATCTATTTGTGAGACTAAAATATGGGCATCCTTTAGGTCAATCAATTCTAATTTATATTATATGTATAATGAGGGGCAAGTCTTACATCACTTTGATAATGCAAGCTGCAACTCCAATATCTCTGAGATGATTCTATAATCAATAAATACAGTAAGTTGGGGCAAATCCGCCCTCCCACTAGTTCATATTACTGTTGTCTTTTAGAGTATTCAAAATGGCAGTCAGTTTTACCCCAGCATTTTTAAATATAACAAAAATTTACTTTTTTGAAGAATGTTCATATCTCATAAATTATTAATGATCAAAAGTAGTTCTAGAAAGTTACCGCAAGGTTCAGTTTGTTAAATAGTAGGAGTCGATCCATTGTCAAATAAGCATTTTATGTCAAAAACCAATTACTTGCCCAAATTTACCCCACCTTACGCTATGCATTAGTTTTTCTACTTCATTGCAGAACTACAAAAGCAACCCTCTCTCTATACAAATTCTATAGCCCCCAGATAAACTCGTATTATCTTTCAACTCACAACTAGCTGCCCAATTTGTTTAAATCTCACAACAAATGCTATTATTTGCATAAATATTGTTTGTCCATACATTGCAGAGTTTATACCATTATTATAAAGTATATCCGCCTGTTTGTATCTTTGATTATGTTTGTTTAGAGATTCACTTGGCATCCTTGATGCGGCCAAGTATGTTGCAACATAATATGACAACGTCAGGTTAATGCGCTCAACTCACATAGAAATTTTCTATGGCATTAAAATGCTCTGCTATGCCACTCAAGACATTTCCTTGCCTTAACTGACTGGCATTTTATGCAATAAATGTCAGCACATCCTTGCAACTGCTGCATTGTGGCAAGTGGCAGGTGGCAGCAACAGCTCGCAACTGGCTCAATGTCTGTTTCTAAAACGCCCTCCCTCCAGCGCCTCCAGCACTTGTATTTCTATGGGTCTGCCTGTCGCCTTCAACTGTCTCTTCATCTGTCGCGCTGTCGCTCTGTCTGACTATCTGGCAACGCTGCCTCTTGAGTTGAATACGAGCGCCAAAGCTTGACATTGGCAACAATAATGCATTACATTTGCACAGCTTTGGCAGCACTTTTCGTCCTGCTGCTGCTTCTTCTTGAAATTGTTTTTGTTGTTGAAGATTTTTATGCTGCTTTGATTTTGAATAGATCTTGGAATTTTAAAAAATGTCTTTAGATATTATTCTCAAAGGTTAAATTGCTTTAAAAACAAGCTAAAGGACTTAAAGATGCAAAATGCTTAAGTTTAATATTTCTGTAAAAAGATTACATAATCTAGCGTCACGTACTTTTCCCTTAGGCACTATTTGCAGTGAGGGATCTTTGGCAACTAGATTTCAATTGGGACGCCTCTTGTGTGGAGTTGACGGTTGAATATGAATTTTTAAATGACTAAAATACTCAAGATACGGAACTTACTCGGAGCTCAGCTTTTTATGAAGTACCCAATTGAAATATATCTTTAATTAAGCTGTCAAGGTTTAAGCGTATAGTTAGTTATTTTTTTTCCTGAAAAGGGTACCCTCACAGAGAGGTGGGCACTGCGACCAAAAAGGTCTTTGGTACCATGCACCCATGGTTAAAACAAAAGACTTTCCCGCTTTCCTCAGGAATAGCAGCAGGTCTTTTGTTGGTGGCTGACCTGAGATGGAAGGACTAATCCGTTCCTTACCCATGTGACAGGCTCTGTCCCATACCAGCGCTGGGCAGTCACAGAGAAGGCGCTCGGCGGTTTCATCGTCTTCTAGACATGAGCCTGCACTCTGAAGTGAGTCCGATAGTCCAACCTTCTGTAGATGAGCATCTCAACAGTGTGGTGGCCTGACAGATAAGCCACCAGGAGCTTTAGGTCCGCTCTGCCCAGACATTTTCTCTTGATAGCATCCAGAGGTTTGACAAGCACTTTTGCTCCCGGAAGGGAGAACCTGTGTGTCCTCGGTGTTCTCCTGGCGGCCCATTTGTTTATCATGGTTTTGCCCTAATGGCAGCTTGGCTATCTCGAAAATTCATATGTTTGCAGCCTCTAGTTCCCTCGAGAAGGATATTGAGCGACGCACATCTTCATGGCATGGACACCTCCGCTTGAAAGACGCTGGGCCAGATGCCCATTGCGGTAGAGATTCTGGTGTTGGGTCCAACGACTTCAACACCTCCACCCTGCTCAGTTTTGGACCCATCCGTGAGCCATTGTTGCCATCGGGGGGGTTTCCACAGGGCTGCCATCATCCCAAGTCTCCCGACTAGGGAGAAGAGATCTAATAGATAGTTAGTTTATTTGATAATTTTTAAGTTTTTTAAAGCTAGTCATTGAAATTTGCAGAGTTATATAATTAATCTTTTCAACTAGAACATCGAATGGTATAACAGTGACTAAATAAATTTAAATGTTTCTGTAGCATAGATTTTACTTCTTAAATTTTTAGTTCTAATTTTAGAAATGTTTGTAGCTATCTCCAACAAACCAGACAGAATACAAACACGTAGCAGCTTCTCATCGTAACATTCCCCGTCTAGTCAATAATAATCGACTGCCATTAAAATATGGCTTAAAAAATTTGACACTTTTATAGCCAAAAAGGTCATAAAGCATAACTTATGTTAACGATTTTTCAGCACGAGACTTGAGTAGTCTGTCTCAGATATGGCCTTATATATATAAAGTATCTGCTGTAGATTTAATCATTTTCCCTGGCACATAATAACTCAACGAGCTTGAAGGCAAAGCTCCAGACAAAGCAAAAACAAAAGAAAAACTCATTCAAGGCTGTAAATGCCACGGCAGCTACAAATTTTATTTATTTACTTATTTTACTTACTCCTGTCAGACTGTTCCTTGAGCATATTCTTGAGTTGAGTCTTAGGTGGGAGTTCTTATAAGTTCGTGCAATTTTTATGGTATCTCGCTAAGCTGCTTGCGTGATTTTTCACTTTGTCACGACATTTCTGGCACTGCATTTGATAATTGTATTAAATTTCAATTATTGTGCACGGGCAAATATTGCAAGGCTTGGGAGAAGTTCTAAATTAAATTTAGTTTATACTTTAAACAAAATCTGCTACAAATTGACTTTTCACGAACTGTTATCAAGCGCATTTTTAGGCTCAAAGTTGGCCTAATGCAGGTTAAACCTTTTTTTTTTGTTTTTTTTATTGTCGCTACATACAATTTTTGTTTTTCTTCGGTTTTTTTTATAATATTACAATTTGGGACGCATCAACAACAAAATATATTTAAATTTCTGCCAAAGCACTACGACGGAGTCAACAATCGCAGCCCTTTATTCGATTTTTTCTGTTTTTGTTTTTTCGGTTTTCAAGGGGTTGCCTACACAGTAAGGCAAGCAAAAAAATCCTTCTTAAATGTACTTCCGTCATAAAATAACGGTAATGCAGAGCAATGTGCGTGGAAGGAACATCAAGCAAGAAAAACCTTTTTATAGATGTTTCTTTTATTCGTCCGCTTCTCTTTTTTCCCCCGTCGTCTTCATCGTCTGACGCAATATAATAAAACAAAAACACAATTTTTGCTGGTTTTTTTTGTTTTATTTTTTATTTTTTTGGTGCTTTAGTCCTGTCAGACGTTCAACCAAGCAGTACAAATGCTTTTAAATTCCAGGACAACTGAAATTAATAAAGCAGCATACGAAAAAAAAATACGTATACGCAACGTGTATCTGTATCTGTCGTCGACAAGACATGTGAAATCTAAGTGAAATGCGAAAATATTATTGTATTTCTTTTAAGGAAACAAACTCAATTGTTGGATGGTGATAAAAAAGTTTTTCTTAGCTTTATTTCAATTAAATAAAATAAATATTTGAAATTTAAGTTCTTTTTGGCAGCTGTTGCTATAATTGTTAAAGGCAGTTTGGCCTTAGAAACAGCTGCAAGCTAATTGGCATTTGGGGGAATCGTAACACAAAATATATATCAGGCTAAAATAAAAACAATTTAAATTTTTTTATATTTCAGAGAAAAGAATATAAGATAAATCTGACAGAAATACAAGCATTTTTAATTCTCTTTTCGTCTTTTGATTTTTCAAAACATTTCAGAGATAAAATTAACATCATCATGCTATATAAGTTCTTTCAAAGACTTTATTTTTTTAATTCTCTTTGGTTTTCTTATCTGTTGTTTATTGCTTTGGTCACACATATGCCATGTTTATGGTCCCACCTAAGAAAAGCTTTCACAAAGGTCATCAGAAAACTTTGGCCTTAAAACTAAAAATATTTTTAGTTATTTATTTTAATTACCACCGCCCAAAATCTGATTCATTTTGCTCACAGAAAGTTTTTTCTAAAATTTTTTGCGCAGCGTAAGGTATTTTTAAATATAATTATATTTATTATTACAGTTTTGCAAATGCTTTTTTCATTAAGCAAACCTGTTAACTTTTTACTTTATATTTATTTTTTAATACTAAAGATTTGAAATGTTGAAGGAATTGAATTTTAACATTATGTAAGTATTTTTATTTAAAAAAGAGCTTTCAAGTTACAAAAAAGGCAACGTAAATAAAACCCGAAAAATGTCAAGATTAAAATCCTATATGGATTAAAAAAAAATAAACAATGCCTATAAAAATTCGAAACTCAAAATTTATTCAGCCTGAAGGCTTACGTTGCTCTAGTTACAAACCTTAGGAATTTAGAATTTTTTTTTTAATTTTATTTGCAATCTGTCATTTAAGACAATCAGCAAATTTTATAAGTAAAAACAAAAGAATGACAGGATTGATTGTGCTCCATTGAGTCCAATCAATAGAGTATACAACAAAACTATTTGCTAAAAATTATTATTTTATTATGCAAATCTATCTGGAAGGTCAGAATGTGAAATCTTTTCAGATGTCTAACATCCAAGCTACAATTTAGAATTAATTTTATTGTATAATTTTGATATATAGTATAATTAAAATAAATTAATAAATCCACATTTTTATAAAAATTTCATAGCGATATGCTAAGTATTTTTTTTAATTTGGATAATATTAAAATAAACAAAAAGTATTGCTAACTTCCTTGGACTTATTTAAAAATGTATTTTAAATTTTTTTCTCTCAAGAAACTTTAGCTATACAAATAATAAATGCAATGAAGCGATATTTTATGTTTTTTTTCAATTTCGATTATATCAAACACAAATTTATCTTGCAAACTTTCTGGGACATTTGTTAAAAACTAGTGAGCCCGGCAGACGTTGTCCTGCCCAAACTTTTTGAATACTTTTAAAGTGAATAAACATCGTAAGATTTTCTAGTTAGCTTGTCTGGAATAATATACGGTTTTCACATTAGTTTTGATTCAAACTTGCGCTTCACGGGTCTGTCCTAACCGAATCCTTTCACGTTCATTGCGATCTTCACGTTCCTGGGCAGTACGATTAAATTGATAACTTATTTGATTCGTTGCATTTCTTCCTACTCACCATCATGCATCGATCGACTAGGAGACGGTATCCCAATTGCTCTAATGCTTTACTAGCCATCATCAAGCATAGATCTTCAATATGAACTAAAGCTTCATTGTAAACTTCCGGCGTAAATTCCATCACACAAATGAATTCGAAATAGGCTTAAAACCTCCATATTGACCACCTCTAACATTCGCAAAAATCAGATTTGAAATTTATTGACGCGTTCATAAGAACACGCGTAACACGTAAAACATAAGTTTCTTTTATATGTATATAAAGAAGATAGATAAATAAATAAATCAAAATTTATTTAAAGATTTTATAGCGTTATGCTACGCATTTTTTTAATTTGAATTACTATATATAAAAAAAAAGTATATTTAGCTAACTTTCTTCTTCTTTTTTTTTAATTATTTATTTTAGATTTTTTCTCGCAATAAACTTAAGCTATACAAAAAATAAATGCAACATCTAAATTAGAACTCTTAAATAAAATCTAGAATAAGCCATCAATTGTAAATATACCACCCAGCCTTAAGGCCTTTGTTTCCTAGAATTAATTCTAGGGTACAATATTAAAATGAAATAAATAAACAAAATAAATGCAACATAGCAATAATTTATACATTTTTTAAAATGGGTTATATTAAATAAAAAATATATCTTGCTAACTTTCAAGGACTTTAATTAAGAAATTTATTTTAGTTATTTTATTTTTAAAAAAAATTAAGCTATACCAATATAAATGCAATATAGCAGTATTTTATGATTTTCTCAAATTCGATTATATTTAATAAAAAATATATCATGCTAACTTTCTTAAACTTTTTTTTTTAAATTTATTTATTATAATACTAGCCGGCCTTCGGCACGCTCGCTTCGCTCGCTCGTCTAGATCTTTATTTTCTTCCAATGATTTATTTTTGTGGCGAATTCACGAAATTGCATTATGTGCAAATATTGATCTGATCATACGTATTTTATACAGAAATCAAAACATGAATTGTAAGCAAAAATCGCAGAATTCCTTTCTTCTTAAGAAAACTTTCTTGGAAAGGAATAACTAAATCAATATTAATTTCTAAAATTGATGAAATTGTAAATTATCCTACCGAGTTTTTAAATTCACTTGATTTGCCAGGGATGTTAGGAGTGGCAACCCTTATCTCTTAGTGGTATGAAAAATAGATTTTGGCCGATTCTCAGACCTGCCCAATTAGCACACAAAATTTCATGAGGATCGGTCTAGCCGCTTCGGAGGAGTATGTTCACACAAAAACCAATATTCACAAAAATGCGTATATCTCACGAACCAATTAACACAAACACATCCCAATAGGCTTAGAACCTCCGCATTGACCTCTAACACACGCAAAAATCAGATTTGAAATTCATCGACTCGTTCATGAGAACACCGATAGCACGTAAAACATAAGTTTCTTCTTATATATAAAATTCTAGTTTCAAAATGTTAGTTACCATACTCCTCCGAAACGGCTGGACCGATTTTCATGAAATTTTGTGTGCCTCAATAAAATAAAATTTATAACGTTTATAATTTTTGTGATTTCTTTCGACAAAAACAATTAACTAAAAAATATTAGTTAATCTGAACATTGTTCACAATGCCAACCTAAATTAAAAAAAAAATTTTGTATTGGAAAATCATATTGTCCTTTTTAGTATTTTCTTCGCAATTTTGATATATTTTCTCAACCTTAAACCATCCTTGGACTTCAACGAACATTTCAAGACCAAAATTAGCCAAATCGGTTCAGCCGTTCGTGAATTGTGACTGTCAAATAATTAACAAATAATTTGCAATAAAATAATAATTGCGACTATAAATTGAGATGTAATCTAACCTATCTTTTAAGTTGGATCAAACTGCACACGGTGTGCAAAAATTGATTCAAATCGGTTCAGTAGTTTATGAGTTCATCGCGATCAAACAACGTGACACGTAATTTATATATATTAAGATTTCTTTCTCTCAAGAGCTTAAGTTTCTCTTAGTTTTCTAATAGCAAATGTATTCATTAATAAATAAATTTCTTTTTTCACGCAGTGATTAGCCCAATAAATATTTTAGTATCTGGAAAAACGATTACCTAGCAGATAGCTAATAATTAAATTATAATATAAACCGCGCACTTATTTAATATCAAAGCAATTAAAAATTTATGATTATTTTATTAAATTGACAGTAAAAATACAAATTTATGCTTTTTTTCGGACCTTTCAGTGAAAATTATATATTGCTGTATGCGCTTTCATATAAACCATTTTACGTCTTGATTTTTTTTCATATCCATAACTCTTATTTAATATATAATTAAAAAATAGATCTACTGAATTTTTAATAACTTGAAGTGGCCCAGAAAATTCTGATTAATTAATTTTAAATGCATTTATGCAATTATATACTTGTAGCAAATTATTTCAAATTTATTATTGAATATTTTTCAAATGTGCGTATTTTTTTTAACAACTAAAAGTTATTCTACTAAATTTTTAATTACTTGCATTGAAATGGCCTAGAAAACTTTGGAGAAATTAATTTTAATAAAATTAAGCAATTATATATTTGTAGCAAATTATTTCGAATGGTTTATTGAATATTTTTCAAATGTGTTTATTTGCAATAACTAAGAATTTGTTTTTAATCGCATAAATGCAATTAAGTTGCAAATGCTAAATATTTTAATATTTATTGCATACTTTTAGTTGTTGGAAACTGGCCATATTTATGTCCTTGCAAAAGTTGCAAAGCCAATTATGTGCTCAATTTTTAAGTCAATTTTAAATTGTTGAGTTGCAATTAAATAAAATCTTATTATGAGCTCAATAAAGTGGCAGCCATAAATTGCAACTTAAATATGAATATCTATAATAGCATAATAAAATATTGCGTATACGCAAATGACTTTGGTATGTTTTAATTACGAGGCATTAAGCAACAAAGGGATGCACTTAAAAAAAAAAGATTTATAATTTGTGAACTTTAAGATTAAAGTTGGGCTATGAATCAATTTAAATTATGATTATTATGTCCTTTAACTGCCAGTGAAGCAGGGAGTCTCTATCAATTTCCATGCCTCTTTAAAAATACATAATTTTTTACTACCTTCAAAAAGATAAAATTCTATGTTTTTTTTTTAACATTAAAAGCGAGTTGTAATCGTTATCAAAATAAACAACTTTTTTAATGGTACACACAGATTTAAACTGCCACTTTTTTCAGATTAAGTGAAGACTTAACGTGATGGGTCGCAAGGACTGCGATTCAATACGGATTAAGCTGTCCCCAAAACAAGCTACCTAACTATTATGGAATTTTTAACTAAACATACTGATATGTATATCTACTCGTCCATTCATGCTGTTCAAATTGATATATATTTTTTATAAACTCTATACTTTGAGCTTAACTTTATAAGCCTTTTCCACCAAGCAATATTTCCGACATTTTGTCGCATTGCTTTCCAAATACAAAAATTCATAGCATACTTTTGTGCGTTGCCCACTTAAAAGCAATTACTAAATTCTATAGCATACTTTTGTGCGTTACTCAATTAAAATCAAATGCACAAAATGTATTGCTGTTGAAGTTTATGCAATTAAATAAACTTTGACATTTCGAAAACGATTCAAATAACTAAATAAAATAAAAATATATATTTATATACACATAATTAAAATCTTAAATGCATAAATTTTAATGTGAGTGCAAGCCAAATATTTGCTTTGCAAATCAAAGAAATATTTTTAATTGAATTTCACTAAAAGGTATTTTTTAGTTTGCTCAATGGCCAAAAACATTCTTTTGCCGTGCCATGCAAATCAATTATAAAACTTTGACTGCAAAAGTTTTGCCCAACTGCATTTTTGTTGCGCCAGAAAGTATAAAAGTTTTCGGGCATAAATTAAAAAGTATTGTATTATTGTTTTATTTTTTTGTTGTTTTATTTTTTTGTTGTTTTATTTTTTTGACTAATTTGCTTTAATCTTGACAACATTTACCTTAATTTTGGAGTATGCTTCAGGTGCTGCACATTCCCAGAACGTTTATCGCGTGCTGTGAAGCACTTGAAAAATTTTACCAGCTGCGCTATTGTTCCAGGTTCATTACGTAGCGCCGTTTGCCCACTTAAGCTTTGTACAATATAAAGTATACGTAGAGTTGGTAGTATTTGTTTTGGGGCTTTTTGTTTCCGCGTTTTTTTGCAGTTGTGCACAACACGCCTACTAAGCACACACACACACACGCAGCACTTGGCTACAGTCAGAGGCACACACACGTCAATTAACCTAGTTGCCAGTTAACATGGCCACAAGAGCAACAATAACAACAACAACAATAGAAAAGTAAATTCCGAATTGCAAATAGCAAAATACACGGCAGTGTACAACAACGAGCTAGTTAATTTTCTTAGAATTTGCACAAACAAAACAAAATGGTTTCTGTGGCTGTTGCTCTAACAAGCACGCACACACACTCACACACACACTTAAGCCGGCGTCTTTTGTTTTATTTCTTCTTACTTTCTTTCTTTTAGATTTTGTTTCTTTTTTGTTTTGCGCAAATCCAATAAGCACGAGCGACAATCAGACCACTTTGTATTTGTGATTACGCATACGCCGCGTTGGCTGCTCGCTTTCAAAAAACACGTCCAGCACGCACGAGTGGCAAACACGAACTGAATTTTTGTGGCAGACGTCTGGCCAAGTCTTTAACTTGCAACATCAAGCTTAGCAGCGGCGCATGCGTCGACTGCATCGAATTGTTGCATTGCCATTTACTCAATGAAAAGCTTCCGAGTTTAAGGTTTTTTTTGCCGCCAAATGAAATCTACTCCGAAAAGCGTATGATGCGCTGCTTTTCGGATTTTCGGACTTATTTATTTGTAGTCGTCTGGCTGTTGATGTTGTCGTTGTTGTTGTTGGAGCGTGTTGTCAGCGGCAACATAATCATTGGCGTGTGTTGCCGCTGCTCACTTGTAGGTTCCTATCCCACACACACATACTTAGCGATAACAACAGAAAAATAACAAATGGCAAAAGATGTTGCCACAAAAAAGAAAAATAATGACAATTGGATACTCTGCTTTTTAGTAATTTATTGAAATTGTTTAGATTGAAGCGATTAGAAGAAATATTTTTAAAAATTAGATGGATATATTTTTTTAAAGTTCTTAGATAGGAAAAATTGTTTTTTATTTTTTTAACAATTATTTGGTTACCCTATAAATTGTGAATTTTATAAATAGATCTAGAAATTTTGTATTGCGTGATAAAAATCAAAGAAAAAAAATGCATTACATATTTAATCCCTTTACTTTTCACAAAATCATGCAAAAATTAAAAAATAAATAATCTCTTCTGCCAAGCACTGCAAATGAAAATAAAAAAAATCAAAGCGAAAAAATTGGCTATATTTTTTTTTTAAGGAACTTCCAAAAAAAGGATACATTTTTAGTTTGAATACAATATATATAAAGCTTAAAATTCTTTACAAAATCGGTATAGTGGATAATGCTTCACAGTTAATCGTTCCTGAGATATAGCTTGAAACGCGGGGAGTGCTTTGATTCGAAAATTCCTTAAGAATTCCTCTTGCACTCTGAACACTTTATCTCATGATGGGTCAGTTGAACGAAATTATGATCTGCAGTGATTTTGTAGAGAATTTTACGTCCCACACTTTTTTAGCATATTGGGAAACATTTAAAGCTCTGCTAAAATTTTAATTGGAATAGAACCGATTTTTGTGACCTTTGAACTTAAATATCTAGAGACGGGGTCATGATTCTCATTGGTACTTTTAAAGTCGATCTTAAAATGTTGAAAGCATTATTCATATTAAGTTTGAACTTACTATCTTTCAATTTGGAAGAGTTATGCTTATGTGTCATTTTTCGATGACTGTTTACTATGGCGAAAAGGCGAGGTGTCATCACCAAAATAAGCATAACTTCTATAATTCTAAGAGTTACGTACTTTTCTTTTTTTTCGTTATTTTCGGTGCATTTCCGCGCATAAAATGATCAAATAAGCCAAATATGTAAAAATCATAAAAATCGGAAAAGGTCGGAAAAAAGTGGCCGATATACGAGGGTGGATTGATAAGTTTCCGGCCTGACCAAGAAAAATAACGTTTTTAAGATTTTTCTTTTTTATTTCTCAACATAATCTCCTCCAAGACTGATACATTTCTTATAGCGGTGTTCTAGTCTAGTAATGCCATCTCTATAGACTGATTCGTCAAGACTTCAAAATACCCATTTACAGCTTCGATTACTTCTCCATTGTCCGCAAATCTCTTACCGCCAAGCCATTTTTTGAGGTTAGGAAAAGATAATAGTCACTCGTGGCTAGGTCTGAAGAGTAGGGAGGGTGCGGCATCAATTCAAACTTCAGATCGTTGATTTTAGCCATCGCAACGATTGACTTGTGCGCTGGTGCGTTATCGTGATGAAACAAGATTCTTTTCTTCGCCAGATGAGGTCGTTTAATTTTCACCTCGTGGCTCAAACGTTGCAATAAGTCTGCGTAGTATTGACCAGTGATAGTTTTACCCTTTTCAAGGTAATCAATATATATAATACCTCTTGCATCCCAAAAAACAGTAGCCATAACCTTGTTCGCTGAAAAAATTGTTTTTGCCTTCTTTGGAGTTGGTTCCCCTGGTCCAATCCACTGTTTAGACTGTTCTTTGGTTTCAGGAGTGTAGTGGTCTACCCAAGTTTTGTCAACGGTTATGAATCGACGCAAAAATTCGCTTGGATTACGCTTATACAACGTCAAATTGGCGGTAGAAATTTTTTTCCAGCTTTTCCATTTTCAAGAAAAACACAGAGGCGTCTTGTTCAGTGTGCTCTCAAATCTAAACTAACATGGCGATCGGGCTGAAACTATAGCTACAAGCTATCTAAGGATGGTACTATAGAACGCCACCTCAAGGTAGGCCTAGTGGCGCCATCTCTTGGTCAGGCCGGAAACTTATCAATACACCCTCGTATATCAAAAAGTCAAATTTTAACTTTGATAAAAACAAAAAAAAAAGAAATAATAGTTAAATATAAATTTTTATTTAAAAAAAACCAGGATACTAATTATTATATTTGAAAAAACAAACAATTTTATTCTAATTTTTTGTGAAATGATAAAATTATCAATAAAAATTATTGGTCAAGTTATTTTTTTATTTAATAATACTTATTTACTTTACTAATTTAACAAAAAATAAATGTTAAATAGAATTAGATTTTAATTTTTATTTGATAATAAAAATTAAAAATAAAAATTAATGGTCCAATTTTATTTTAAAAATTGAAAACAAAAGTTATTCTGCATTTTTTAATTATAAAAACAATAATAAATACTAATAATTATTTAATTAAAAGATAAAAATATCTTTTGAGCGCACATTTATATGATGCGCACTTCAAGAACTTTCCATCCATGTCATACATGTCCTTGAAGGATCAATACTATGGATCTCACATAATAAATATTAATGCTTTAATGCATAAAAGAAAAATAAAAACGGCTCACGATGAATTAATTTCGTTCAAGGCATTGAACAATTGTTCCATCCGTAATATATCTTAACTCGAAAATTCGCAAGAATTAACTTTCAATATTTTTTCCCAAAAGTTATACATTAAAATATACTATTTTGTACTTTTAGTAAATTAAAATTGTTTAACACAAAAAAGTTATATTTTTACGATAAATAAAAAAAATTTTTTTTTAAATTATTTATCAAAACTTTTTACAAGTTTTTGTGACTTAACTTTGGGACGCTTCTCCATTTGCCAAAAAAAACCCTCAAATTAAAGGTAAAATCTCCAAATTCTTTTCTTTCCAAATCTTGCTTCAAATGGTGGAACTTTAGTTAAGCTGATTGCTTTATGAACATCAAAAGCCAAAAGCGATTTGAGAGATTTTTAAAATTATCACAAAATAATGTTATAAAGATTGTGCAAAAATTTCAAATCGAGTAGATAAAAATTTACAGAGTAATTAGGAAAGCCATTAAAAAAAATAAGTGGCTTAGAGAAAAAAACAACTAAAAATATGACCGTGGTCGGGTTTTTTGTTTCTAAAAAATCATTTTGGGTCATCATTTTTAATATTGTCTACCAATTTAGCTACAAAAAATTTGTATTTCTGAAGATTTTACACAGCTGTTATCCCTTACTAGGCTTTAAGGGGGTCTTTCTATGTAAAACCTCATTTCCGAGCGCTATATTCAAAAATGTATTACTCGAAAACTAAAAATGATTTCGGGAACCATTTTTTTGTTTTCATTCATTATTGAACTTTAAATAGTTTTTTTTGGGTTTACATAAAAATTACGTATGTGACCGCTACATGTCCTTCACTGCGTCCTCGTCAAAAGTGTGAAGGGCGCACGGGGTGAACGATTTTGACCGATCAGATTATCAGAAGAAAAAAACCTTTAAAATTAATTTTTCTCATCTCTTGGCTATGAATAGACACGAGCTTTTTCAAAAATTCAAAAAATTCGTATAATAATAGAATTTTGAAAAAAATAAAAAAATTTGTTTGGCACTTTTTTTCTGCTATTCAAGGCTGTTAAAATTGTTGGACAAGAATTTCAAAAAAAAGCTCGCGTCTATGTGTTGCGACATCTTTTCTGATGATCAAAATGTTTAGTATGACAAGATCGTTCCGGCAGATTTTTGGAAAACGTTCACCCCACCTCTAAAAAGACGACTTTCGGGAAAACACGTTTAAAGTTTGACAACGTAACGAAAAACGACCGAAACGAAAAATGACCTTGAAAAATGCTCTGTCACTGGCAAACGAGCCCGTCCACAGTAAAATCGTTTTACCAGCGTATTGCTAACACTATTTAGATTAAATAAATCGATTTTTCGAAACTATTACATAGAAAGACCCCCTTAAGCCGGCATTAAACTAGTAAATAAACTTTTGTAAGTATCGCAAGTTTTTCATGAAAAAAGAAAATATTCTGAGTAACCAATTTTTTTTCCCTCAGGGTTGCTTTTTAGTGAATCCCTATAAACGGTTACTAAATATAGTAGCCAACAGTATTTTTTTGTGATATCTCAGTTTTTTTTGTGCAATGTTGGTCTTTATTACAAAAAAAGATTTTTTTTAATTATATTTTTTCTTTTTGTCTGTTGAACAAATTTAAATACACTATACATATCATTTATTATAAGTAATACCAAATAATGCTCTGTTCTAAATCGTTTCTATTTTAAAAATTCTTGTTGGGCCTATATCTATCAAATCGTGATAATTAAAGTAACAGAAGTAAATAATAAATATATTTATTCGTGATATAGTGATTTTTGATTGATATTTTGTGTAATGCTTAATTTCAATTTTTTTTTTTAGATTAGAATATTCAATTCCTGGCATTCTTCCCATCTTTAGATTCCCTTAGCTAATCTACACTTTAACTTCCTGCAGTGTATTGCCCAAAAATAAAGGGCAAAAAGAGAGCAAAAAAAAAAAGAATCGAAAAAAAATGTTCTACAAATCGCGCAACGTCATGTCAACGAGACAGGCCGACAAATGCTTTTGCCAATTGTCTTGCGGGCTTAGCTTTTTTGTTTAATTTCTTTTATCAACTTTCCGTGCGCCTATGTGTCTGTGTGAGTATCTGTTTTTCCGTATGCCTGTATGTGTGTGTGTGTGTGTGTGTGTGGCCTTCCACTTTGTTGGCAGTCATTGGGGTTTCTGCTGTTTCTCTCTGTTGCTGCGTGCGGCTCGTTATCCTTTCAATTGTCCTTAGCGCCCTGCGCTCTTTCGTTTGGTGTCCTTGCCTTGACTGCCAGTCAATTGTCAATAGACTGTGACTGGGTGACCAACTTTGTTTTGCCTTTCGTTACCGTTGTTCGTTGTTGTTCTTACCATTGTTGTTCGTGTTGTTGTTGTTGTAATGGCTTTTTTTTTCCATTTCCAGCTAATCCCCGTAATCGCATGTTAATTTGACATAACGTTTGAAAACTGATTTATGGAACCTTACGCAAAAGGCGTGCATGGCTTGTTATTTGCTACCAAATTGGCTGCAATTAAAGAGCAAAACGTTAAGTCACAAATAAACCCTCTCATGTCAAAATTAAATATATATTTGGAATATAATGTCGCGTTTTACACTGAAAGAAAAAATTTCAAACAGAAAAGGAATAAGTTGCGTATTAGTTAACAATACAATAACAGCACTGCTATTGAACTGCTGGCGCCATCTATGGTTAATTGTTGTCGCCATCTATAGATAACTTCTGGCTGCAAGAAACAAAACACAGACAGCACTGTTTCTGCATACCACATCACTCTGGGCCCAGGTCTGGCGTTTCCATAATAATTTCTTTAGAAGAATCAAATTTTAAATTGGAATATATTTTACGAAAAGGTAGATATGAGCTCCACATAAATTAAAAAAATAGTCTATACCCAAAATATTAAAGCGGCTTGGAGTTATAGTGCAAAACTTTTAAAAGGGACGCTCCCCTGGATTTTGACCAACAAATCGATTCATCGCGCTACGGGACGCTCCACCAACTTTAAAAGCGTTTATCTTGAGACCTTGTTTTCCAATCTATCGATCCGATTTTCTTCATCTAAAGTTTTTTCAACTATCATAAAAAGTAGCAAAAAATGAAACTTTAAAACTTAAATGTTCATTATTCTATGAATTTTGCTAAAAGTCTAGTTTCAGCCGTGGGAAATTTTATTATCATCAAGTAATGACCAACATTATTGATTTTAGTCCAATACAAGAGACCATTTTTCGCGCGCAGGGGCTGACGAAAATTGCCATTTTGTAGCCGCCATATTGAATTTCTTCAATTTTGTTACTTTTTTCAATTGTTCAATAATAAACGAATTCAAATGGAAGTTCGTACGCCTTTTCATGGCCCCATGCCTTGTTTTTGCCCAAATCTTTGGGAGCGTCCACCAGGGGCGTAGCGAGGTGGGGATCTGGGGGGTGTGACACCCTCCACAACAACAATTTATTTTTCGAAAATTCGCAAATTTATTGATAATTTGGTCGTCGATACTCAATGCAAATACCTCAGTAGCACGTCCAATCTCCTGCACTGTCAATTATGGCCTGGCACCGTCGGGGCATACTTTCCACTAGTTTTTCTGCATATTCTATTTGCATCCGGTGACTGAGATGGCCAATCTAAAGTGAGAACTCCGTTTTGCGCCTTCCACTCGCTACACGCTCGACTCCGATGTTTCGGATCGTTGTTCTCTTGAAGGATCCAGCTTTCACTTTTCTTGATATACCATTGCTTAGCAGATGGTAACAAAGCCTTTTGTATATTTTATTCATTTTTAAAATAAATATTTTATAAAATATTTTTTTTAAACTTTATTTTCGTTTTTTAAGACTTGTTTTTAAACTTTTTTTTTTGGTGCGAATATGATTTAAATCTATTTGGTGAAACAATTACCAAAAAAAATAAAGTGAAAATTTTTAATATTTTTTTTAAATGTAATAAAAAAGTGCCTTTTTTATTTAAAGAAGTCAGAAATACTAATCAATTTTTGTAATATTTAAAAGAAATCCATACTTATTGCTTATACGACGTCAAAAATTGATTCATTTTGTAGGCATATTAAATATTTGTATAATATGAATTTATTGGTTAAGGCATAGAAACAATTAAAGAATTAAAAAAAATATAACTGCTTTATCGAATATCCAAATGTAATTCAATATTATTTCAAAGCTATCCACAAACAAATATTTTCTTTTCTTTTTCAATAAATTTAGCATTTCCTACACATTTTCCTATTCCCAGTGCAACCAAGCAACCCAACTAACTGACTGCACTTATCTGCATATTTACTTACCAAAATTTACAACAAGTGGCAGCCACATAAACATGCAAAGCTTTTAATAATGCCACAAACCAAGAAGCAGCAAATCCAAATCTGAAGCCAAAGTCTGGAAACTCTTATTGTATACAAAAAAAAAAATAAATTGTGGTTATCAGCATGTTGACGATGTTGCCAAACAAAATAAATTATGCAAAAAATACAGCCCACTCATACTACACTGCAAAAAAAACCAGACACACAAAAGCCAAGCCAAGAGACACTTGTTGAAATTTCGCTGTAGCATGCTTACTTAATATATTATATATTGCCACTTGTATATATATATATAAATTTATATAAGCATAAAGAAAATATTACAACACATATTGTACAATAGAATTATGGTTGATTATGCATTATTTGTTATGAAAATCTGTAAGCTTAGAATTTCATTTAAAACTTTTTGTGGCGCATAATCTTAAAGCTCAAAATGATAAATATTAGATTTTCTTCTCTCTGCTGAGCTTTATTTGCGCGTGGCTGTGTGTGTGTGGGGTGTGTGTGTTTGTGGGCAGCCGCAAAGTATGCTACATTTGCGGCCAAGTGTTGGTAAGCGCCTTTATGCCACAAATACAAGCATCAGACGGCACAAATTGTCTGAGCTGACAGCCAAAAGGGATAGAGCAAAGGAGGAGTGGTGGCGCCTCTGAGGTAGGCTGCAAAGGTGCAAGCCTTGGGTATGCCTTTTAATCCCTTTTAAATTGATATTGTAATTGGTTTTCACACAGATACACACACATACATCTATACATATTGTAGTTATGAATTTCAATATGTTGCTCTACGTATTGTCGTATGTTTGTAAACTGTAGGTGTGTGTGTGTGTGTGTGTGGGTGTGTAACTTTTCAATATTTGTTCAGCCCATACTTTGATGTTTGACAGGCTCAAAAATGTTGCAAATACTTTAAATCATGGCCTAAAAGCGTATAGTTTTGAAGCTGATTCGGTTGCGGAGCTTAGAATTTAAAATCTTGTGGAACTCGTAGTAGGCTTAAGATTTCTTGCATTGGAAGAATATAGGGTGTGTCAACTGTTGGTTTGTTTGTTAACTACTTTTTATTCGTATATCTTCATTTATAATTTGGCAAAAGTTTATAGCAAATGTAAGTTTGAATATATACATTTATCTATATCTATGAAAAATAAAATCTCATCTGTCTGTTCTCCCATCCATTGAACGAACAACCGATATTGATAACGTTCCGCAGAACATATTATTAAAGTATTTATCAAATAAATATAAAATATGTAAATAAATAAAATAAATAGAAGAAAAATTAGTACGCATTAGATGGCTGCCATGCTTAAGCTGCTTGTGAATTGTAAGAAATTGATTTACAAAAAATGTTGCATACTTTGTATCAGAGTACTCTGAAGGAAAAATTAAAACTGCTCTGTCCTTTGAATTTGCTTAGCGTAAGCGTCTGATAAACGATAACACTTTCGAAGAAGTCGAAATAGTGTCAATCCTAAAAATTCATTTTGGTGAAAATCCGGAAGCTTTAATTATATTGAGTGTAATTTCATCACGGATTTTGTCTGTTTTTGTAAGCCCGTAAGCCAAGGTCTAATAATTTGATTGGAAATGCTGAAGGCAGTAAAATACGACAAATTTTCTCTTCAAAAAAAAAATTATTTTATACTATTTCACTAGGAAAAATTTATATTTTTTCCACATTTATCCTTTTTAAAATATTATTCGACCTTTTTTTTAACAAAAATAAAGAAATAAAATGTTTGCGATGAAATTTTAGAGCGGTTTTTATTACTTTTGAACATTTCCGAAATCACCCCAAAAATATTGAAAATCACGAATTTCGCATTTTTGGCTTGGATATGAATTTACTGGCTAAAAATCTTGGTATCCATCTGAAATTTTTACACAATAAAGCTAATTCAACGCCCTGAACGAAAAAATTTTAAATTTTAAAAACAATAAGTATTTTTTGTGTCTCCAAAAACTCTTTTGTTTTGAAGAAGCAGAATTTAAGAAAATCCGGAAACTCGATTTGGTGTAAATCTCGAAGTTTTAATTATATTGAAAGTAATTTCAGCATGAATTTTAGCGGTTTTTGTATGAAACAAATTCCTTTGAGACGGTTCCAAAACTGATGATTTGATTACAAATGCTGAAGTCAATGAAAATCGAAAAGTTTACCTCTCTTTTTAAAAATCAATTTTTTCATATCAATTCATTAAGCAGCAATTATTTTTTTTGTCCACATTCATCCCTTTTAAAGTATTATTAACCCATTTTTTACAAAATTAAAGAAATAAATTGCTTGCAATGAAATTTTATGGCGGTATTTATCATTATTGCGCATTTTCAAAATCACGACACAACTTATAATTTTTATAAATTTTTTGTTGCACCAAAAAATCTACAAATTTTTTTCGAAATCATTCAATTTATTTGCCAATACGCTTGTATTTTTAAACGATCCATGACTGAAATTGAGTAGTTTTGAAATTGACAAATATTGCAAAGCATCCATTTTGAATGAGTATGTTCCAAGTTGTGAGTGTTTAACAAACAAACCAATAGATGACCCACCCTGTATATGTGTTATAATTAATAATTCAGATTACAAAAAATATCCTTTTTTTAATTTTATTGACGGTTTAAATACTACATTGCAAAATATTGTCCAAAGTACTTAAATTAGACTTAAAAAATATTTTCACTAAAATGATCTTTTAAAGGAAGTATAATTTGCATTGATCATATAGAATAAGTCGAAAATATAAGCCCAACTTTGTTGAAAATGGTTGAAAAAAATGCTGAAACCAACATAGCAAATATTAAATTTCCCAGCTATCTTCCAAGACCATCATGACGAGTCTTAAAGTAAGTATTTTTAAAATTCATTAAACATTTTTTTTTTATTTATTGCTTTAAATTGTTAATTCGTATTAATAATAGAAAATAAATTTGAACTATGATACATCAAACTAATAGTCGACTTCTATAAACAAAATTTATCAGCCTTAAAAAGTTCAACCCTACTACTACTACTACTACTACTACTACTACTAATACTACTACTTCTATCAACATTGCAAAGATACGTCATGCATTACAATCAATAGTTCTATCAACATTTCAGCAATGCAATGTCAACATTTGGATCAGCTTCTTGTATCAACATTGCAAATGTGCTCTATCTATCAACATTTTAGCAATGCTGTATACATTTCTGCCAACAATCGGATTAGCTTCTATCAACATTTTAGCAATACTCTATACTTTTCTGTCAACATTGGTATCAGCTTCTATCAACAATTCTGTATGCATTACAACCAACAACATTTAACATTTACTAAACATTTTTGTCAACAAATGGAACAGCTTCTATCAACATGGCAACTGTGCTCTACACATTTTTACCTACATTCCGATCAGCTTCTATAAACATTTTACATTACCAGCAACATTTGTAGCAGTGGTGTAAACATTTCTTACAGTTTTTATGTATAGTGAAATCGCCCATCAGCGTTCGGGTGCCGCATTCGAATTGAAATTCGTGTCTAATCGACAGGCGGTGCAGCCGAGCTTACAGCTTCGGCAGCCAATTCTGCCGCAGCGCAGTCGGCTCATACACATTCCATGTATGTGGTCGATCTGTCACTCGTTTTGCTTGATTACGATTAATACTCTCTCGTGCGACTTTGCTTACTGCGCTGTTTACTCACACAAAGAAACCTTTGTTTGTATGAGTTTTGCTGCACCCAAAAGTATTCCGCTGTTACGACTCTGAATTTCGTCGCAGCTGCGAGTGTCGATCTACGATCCACTTTATTCGTTTTTGGCTTTCGACTGCGACTGTTGCAGCAGATGTTAAAAATTAACAGTGCCGAAGCAGCCGTGGCGGCAGCTGCTACGAAAATGTGGCTAACTTCTTAAACGCTGGCTTAAACTTTGAAAATCTTTGTTAGCTCGTTTAGTTTATTTATATTATATGAGCAGAGATAACGTGCGTTTAAAAGACTTTTAATAGCTTTAGTAGAGACATTTGAGAAGTAGATTAAATTAGCCCATCGTAAAACCTCAAAGGCATGCTGCCTATCAGCAATCAGATTTGTTATCAAAGCCATAAAAGTAATAAAAAAGTTGCACTTTTGTTCTTAAACATTTTTATTCAATTATTTATAAAGCTTAAAATTTGAATATGTTTATTTATAAAAAAAACAGTTGCTTTATCAATTCAATTATTTTTTGATTAGAATGCCAGTTATTTGTTTAATCCAATCCAGGAACTCTGTTATACGCGTAAAAGCAGACGGATAGCCCAATTGGCAACCCCTAGCCGAGCCGAAGGAAGTCGCACCAACTAAGGTACGGTTACCGTCAGGTTCTTGGATAGCCATGGGGCCACCACTGTCACCATTACATGTCGATACTCCTAAGAGTTTGGTTTCTAAGCAAACATGGCTTGCTTTAATTATGGAATAGTATTCCTTGCATTCTAAATTAGACATAATGGGTCCTTTGCCTACTCGCAGCTTAGCTGTAATATTGGACGACAAATCGCTCCTCCTGCCCCAACCAGATATAATGCCCTTGTAGCCAACAAATTGATTATTTTCTTGAGACCTTCTGGGTAAATTTATGGGTTTGACGTTATCGCTGATTTGAATAGCAGAAGGCAGTTTAATTAGTGCAATATCATTGGTCAAAGTAGTCCTATCCCATTCTTCGTGCACAGTTAGGTCTTCCTTAGGCACCTCAACTCGCTGTCCATCATTTGTATCGTCAATATTATGAGCACCTAATATTACAGTGACTTTATCAACACCTTCGACACAGTGAGCTGCTGTTAGAACGTATCTCTCCGAAATTAAGGAGCCACCGCAATAGCTTGTTGTATTGCCAAATTTTAATAACAAGAAGATTTGATATGGAATTGAATGAGGTACTGCTTCGTCTCCGCCTGTGATGCGATTGTCCATTGGTAAAGCCATAGTGGTGGCCAATATGGCTGCTAATAAGTAAAATAACTTCATCGTTAGACTTTCTTGTAACAATTGATTTATATTTCGGCAAATGTTCCCTATATATGTATGCGAAAGCCATAATCAAAAAAATAATTAGGTTTATCTTATCAAATTTTTTTTGTTAAAGGCACAGAATAATTATTGTTGTGTAGTAAATTTTTTTAAAACACTTGCTCTTTCTAATAAAAGAACTGCAGTATACCCCGTAACAAATCTTTTAGGCAAACCATTATTCTTTATGATTACGTTTTTTACCACCGATTTTTTTTAAATAGTTTTTTGATTTATTTTCACCAAACTAAAAAATCGCTTTAATTATAGCTTATAGTACTTAAAGCTCCTCCATAAAATCTAAAATTATTACATTTTTTACCCGGAAAGTCGTTTGTTACGTTTAGAGGGTATATAATAGTCGGTAGTTGCTGCTGATTCCGACACGCAGCTTGCAAAAAATTAAAGGTTGTTGCTCGGTATTTCTTTGTAATACAAAATTTTAATCGGCATCGTAAAAGTTTTAGAGCACTAATCTAAAAGATACGGACGACTTTCGCAGACCCTGTATCAACACATTGCATTCAAATCCAGTATACTGCTTAAGACCTCGAAAAAATTGCCAGTTTTACAAATGAATTTTGCACCTAAAATGTTTTCTAATCAGTCTTTGGTACAGCGCAGCGAAACGCTCAAAAACTTCCAACCCCCAAATTTGGTTACGAACGGATTTTGTACCAACTAGGTGTTTTGGATGATATTTGATATATTCAAACGATTTGGATCTAATTTTATATTGTGTTGCGGAACTCTTAAATACTTTCAAAGTCAAATTTGGTTACGATATTTTCATAAACAAAGAAGAGATTACCATTTAAACTTTTAATTATTTCCAAGTCTGGAACACCAGTATGGGAGCTATATAATATAGCCCTTATATCAAAAAAAAATAAACACCTCGATAGGATCTATGTATATAATAAGACTAGTGAGCCCGGCAGACATTGTCCTGCCCAAACATTTTGAATACTCTTAAAGTAAATAAACATCGTAATATTCTCTAGTAAGCTTATCTGGAAAAATATAAGATTTTTAAAATAGTTTGCAGCTCGATTCAAACTTGCACTATTATAAGTCGAATGTCGCACTTCACGGGTCTGTCTTAACCGAATAATTTGATTCGTTACATTTCTTCCAATTGAAATACATCATGCATTGATCGACTAGGAGACGGCATTCCCAAATGTCCTAATGCTTTATTAGCCATCGCCAAGCATAGATCTTCAATATGAATTATAGCTTCAATTCATCACTGGATTACATTTTTCTTGATGTACTCGAAACAAATTATCTTCTGATAAATAATCTTGATATTTTATCCACAATTCAGGTGAATCCGGTGGAGAATATTTCGCGAAAACAATCGCAAATAGAATACGTATTTGATATGGATGAGCAGTAATAGCAGCATCTACTAAAGTTTGATCCCAGTGCAAATCATTTTCCAACGAATTCAATTTTTGACATGTCTCTCCATGATTGAAACGATGTTGGACCCCGAACATTGATTAACAACAATACCAGTTTTCGTATATATGGCAATATACGCACAAAAACCGATATTCACAAAAATGCCTATATCTCACGAATACACACATATACAATATACACAAAAACACCGCAATTGGCTTAAAACCTCCGTATTGACAACCTCTAACACACACAAAAATCAAATTTGAAATTTATTGACGCCTTCATAAGAACATCCGTAACACATAAAACATAGGTTATTTTATATATATTGATAATTAAAATACTAAATTGAATTAAAAACTATTTCCCAAAGTAAATGTTACCAATTTAGATTATACTAAAATGATCTCTTAAAATAAATATAATTTTTATCGATCGTCTAAATATAGAATAAGTCAAAAAAAACATCTAAGCTCAACTTTGTTAAAAATTGTTAAGAAAAAATACAAATTTAAAAAAAAAAGTTTAAAGTAGCATTTAAAATGTTACTACCAAAATAGAGCTAATCGTAGATCGACGCTAGCAGCTGCAACAAAATTCAGAGCCATAGCACACGCAGAAAAATAATATTTTCGCTCGGGATTTTAAGCACAAAATATCTTTTGAAACATTGCTTATCTTCGAAGACCATCATGAAGAGCCTTAAAGTACTTATATTTAAAATTTATTTTCAAATTTTTTTTGATTTATTGCAAATATTTTAATTGTTATATGCCGTAAATTGTTAATTAGTGTCAATATAGAAAATAAAGAGCTATGATACATCAAACTATTAGTCGACATCTATAAACAAAATTAATCAGCCTTTAATAGTTCTACCTGCAAATACCAACATTCTGATCAGCCTCCATCAACATTTCAATAATGCTGTATACAATACAACCAACAGCTTCTATCAATTATTTATACATATTAATTATTATACGTAAAAAAAAAAAATTATTATATAATAACTAAAACTAAAAAAAAGAGTGCTAGCTGCTAGGGCCTTCGACTCAACTTCTATCAACATTTCACCAATGCTCTATAAATTTCTGTCAACATTGGGCTCAGCTTTTATCAACAATTCAACAATACTGTATGCGTTACAACCAACAACATTTCAACAATGCTCTAAACAGCTTCTATCAACATGGCAACAGTGCTCTATACATTTTTACATACATTCCGATCAGCTCCTATCAACATTTTATATTACCAGCAACATTTGTAGCAGTGCTGTAACATTTCTCACAGTTTTTTATGTGTGCTGAAATCGCTCAGCAACGTTCGGGTGCCGCATTCGAATTGAAATTCGTGTCTAATCGACAGGCGCTGCAGCCGAGCTCACAGATTCGGCAGCAAATTCTGCCGCAACGCAGTCGGCTCATGCACGTTCCATACATGTGATCGATCTGTCATGCGTTTTGCTTGATTACGATTCATAATCTCCCGTGCGACTTTGCTGAGTGCGCTGTTTACTCACACAAAGAAACGTTTGTTTATATGAGTTTTGCTGCACCCAAAAGTATTCCGCTGTTACGACTCTGAATTTCGTCGCAGCTGCGAGCGTCGTTGTACAATCGACTTTATTCGTTTTTGGCTTTCGACTGCGACTGTTACAGAAGATATTGAAGTTAACAGCGCCGAAGCAACAGCGGCGGCAGCTGCTACGAAAATGTAGCTAACTTCTTAAACGCTGGCTTAAACTTTGAAAATCTTTGTTAGCTCGTTTAGTTTATTTATATTATGAGCAGAGATAACGTGCACTTAAAAGGCTTTTAATAGCTTTAGTAGAGACATTTGAGAAGTAGATTAAATTAGCTCATCGTAAACCTCATAGTCATGCTGCCTATCAGCAATCAGATTTGTTATCAAAGCCATAAAAGCTATAAAAAAGTTGAACTTTTGTTTATAAACGTTTTTATTTAGTTAATTATCAAGTTTAAAATTTGAATATGTTTATTTATTACAAAAACAGTAGCTTTATTAATACAATTATTTTTTGATTGGAATGCCAGTTTTTTGGTTAATCCAATCCAGATACCAGGTTATGCGCGTAAAAACATCCGGATAGCCCGCTTGGCAACCCTTTCCCGAGCCGAAGGAAGTCGCACCAACTAAGGTACGGTTACCGTCAGGTTCTTGGATTGCCATGGGGCCACCACTGTCACCATTACATGTCGACACTCCGCCAGAGGTTTCTAAGCAAACTTGGCTTGATTTAATAAAGATAAATAAATGGTCTAAAAAGCGTGCATTGCATTTTAAGTTAGACATAATGGGTCTTTTGGCCACTCTCAGCTTAGCTGTAATATTGGGCGACAAATCGCTCTCCCTGCCCCAACCAGATATAATGCCCTTGTAGCCAACAAATTGATTATTTTCTTGAGACCTTCTGGGTAAATTTATGGGTTTGACGTTATCGCTGATTTGAATAGCAGAAGGCAGTTTAATGAGTGCAATATCATTGGTCAAAGTAGAACTATCCCATTGTTCGTGCACAGTTAGGTCTTCCTTAGGCACCTCAACTCGCTGTCCATCATTTGCATCGTCAATATTATGAGCACCTAATATTACGGTGACTTTGTCAGCACCTTCGGCACAGTGAGCTGCTGTTAGAACGTATCTCTCCGAAATTAAGGAGCCACCGCAAAAGTATGTTGCATTGCCAACTTTTATTAGCAAGGCGATTTGATATGGAATTGAATGAGGTACTGCTTCGTCTCCGCCTGTAATGCGATTGTCCATTGGTAAAGCCACAGTGGTGGCCAATATGGCTGCTAATAAGTAAAATAACTTCATCGTTAGACTTTCTTGTAACAATTGATTTATATTTCGGCAAATGTTTCATATTTATACGAAAGCCATAATCAAAAAAAATAATTAGGTTTATCTTATCAAATTTTCTTTTGTTAAAGCCACAGAATAATTATTGTTATGTCGTAAATTTTTTTAAAACTCTTGCTATTTCTAATAAAAGAACTGCAGTATATCCCATAATAAATCTTTCAGGCAAACCATCGTTCTTTATATGTATGAGGGTGACTCCGAAATGCTGCTTGCAAAAAATTAAAGGTTGTTGCTCGTTTTTTATTTGTGATACAAAATTTTAATCGGCATCGTAAAAGTTTTAGAGCACAAATCTAAAAGATGCGACTTTCGCATACCCTGTACCAACACATTGCATTTAAATCCAGTATATTGCTTAAGAAGTCCAAAAGATATTTGATTGACAATTTTACAGATTAGTTTTGCACCTAAAATGTTTTCTTAATGAGTATTTAGTACAGTGCTGCGGAATTCTTAAAAACTACTAACCCCAAATTTGGTTAAGAACGGATTTTGTTCCAATTACGTGTTTTTGACGATATATGATACATTCCAACCATTTTGATTTTTAAATGGTGTTGCGGAACTTCAAAAATACTTTCGAAAGGCAAATTTGGTAACGATATCTTCATAAACAAATAAGATATCCATTTAAATGCTTTGCAGTTACTTTAAAACACACCTATGGGATCTATATAATATAGCGCCTATATCAAAAAGATATATATACGCCCCAATGGGAACTATATTATATGTAAGATTTTTGCTCAAGCTCTTAACAGCTCTGAGATTTAGGCGTTCATACAGACAGACGAACATGAGCTTATTGACTACTCTAGTCACCCTGATCATACTTTGGATAACTTTGGGATGTCTTCGACAACTTAATATACCCTTTATACCGTAAGTTACAGTGTATAAACATATGTTGTACTTTAAAATTGTAGAAACCTTCAACTTTGTTTTGTCCACCAACAGACCTTAAATATTGCTGCAAAAAAGTACACCAAAAAAATAATTTTAGCACTTCTACAATTTAAAGATAAGATGGATAATATAAAATTCGAAAGCAAGAACGCTTTATGAAGTGCATTCAATAAAATGAGGCTACTGACCTTGCTATTCTAGGGAATGCTTTCGGCAAAAAAAATTTTATTGTTCTTCATAAGAGTGTATCAGAAAAGATTTCAAATATCTGGGTGTTATGATCGTTCGCGAACAAAGATCGTAAAATAGCCGCTAAAAAGTGCTTATATATACAATATAGCTCAAGTTCTGTAAGTTAAACTCCTAAAGAAAGACATTATTATTTATTAGACCCTTTTTTGTCCTCTTCTTAAGCTTAAACCTCAGACTGTAAACAACTGGCAACTTTATCTCCCACTGGAACAGAGGGTTGGCAACATACTGAGGAAAATGTATGGGCCAATTGAGCTTGAGATCGGTACATACAGAATGCCCTACAATAATACGGAGCTGCAAAAACTTTGTCACAAGGAGACAATTATTTGATATAATGGCTGATATTTTAATAAAGTCGAGATTTCCGAAAGGGATTTCTGTAAAAACCTTTTGTCACTTTTGGCAAATGTTAAACGGATTTCATTCTGTAAGGCCTACATCTTCGAGATTTATAATCAAAATCAGTTATACAAATTTATAAGAGCTCGGCCATTAATCGTCCATTAGAACATGCCATTCTTCGTGCTCTTGATCATATTCGAATTTATTTCACATTCCAAGATATCTGACCTCTAATCGGAATGAGAAGAGTACGTTCCGATGAATATATCGCTGTGGTAGAAGCCAGTGTGGAAGAAATCCAAATTTATCGAAAAATGGTGATCGATACAGTGCGATGATCAACAAAAATTTGTCTCAAAATTTACATGACATCGTCAAGAACTATCTTTCTAATAAAAATATTTGGTATCACTATATTAATTTTTCTGTGTTTTATTTAGGGTAAAATCCAGACGCGCTTAAAAAACACCCTTTATAACGATTAAGATATCTTGGTCACTTTATTAGTTCCCACAAAAAAATATATTAAAAGGTAGACACTATGATCAAAGGGCAAGAGGATGTCCAAGAAATTGTAGGCTATATGCATTAGAAGCAGATTTGAGAGCGCTGAATATCCGAAACAACAATGCAGTGGCAAATAACCGTGAAGTATGAGGAACGGTTCTGATGGAAACTCTGAACCACACCTAGTTGTTAAACCAAAATCAGAACAAATAGCCGAGTCGATTTAGGTCTGTCCGTCTGTCCGTTAGAACAAAGAAACTTTGAGGCTCTAAGAGCTAGCAAAAACAAATTTTTCAAAAGGTTTGACAGAATGGATTTTTGATTTATGTTGAGGTCTCAGTCATAGAGCTTCTGGACAAACAGAAGGACATTGCTCAATCTCTAACCGATTGACAACCATTTTTCTGTAAAGGACCACGCCTCCTTCCGTCCGTTACATACATTGCACAAATCTGTAACTTGTTTGTGCAGCAGGAAACATACCAAAGTTGCAGGGGTAACAAACAATAGTACGGACTATATGACCCCAGTAAGTAACTTCCAAAACATTCACTCTAATGGGACCAGATGACTGGGAAATAGGTATGCCAACAAAATTTTCATAGACGGAACCAACATGGAATCCGGCAGTTGGGGCCGTGGTATACTTATACTCTCACCATGGAAGTATTTTCAAGTTGCCGGGCAACAGTGTAGTATTCAGACAGAGCTATTCGTCATTTTTTGAGATAAAATGATCGGCTGTTTATTTCATAATAAAGAGGAAGGTGTACCGTAAATAATAAAAAACAACATCAGCCAAATGGCCACCACAACAACGCTTACAGGACCATATCCTTTTCATAAATTTTCTATAACCTAAATCGCAAAGTGGCCTCACGAATTCTATCTTTGAGGTCTTGAATCGACGCTAGGCTGTTGGCGTAGACCTCATCTTTCACGTGGCCCCAAAGGAAGAAGTCGCAAGGTGTTAAATCACAAGATCTCATTGGCCAATTGTGATCACCTCTTCGAAAGATATCACGGTCCAGAAACTTTTCCCGTAAAAGAGCAAAGGTTTCGTTGTTTGTGTGGCACGTAGCGCCGTCTTGTTGAAAGTCAACGTTGTCCAGATCAATACCAACCAACTCCGACCATAAAAAATCATTAATCATCTCGGATAGCGCATCCATTCACCGTAACTGTTAACCTACCTCATTGTCAGAAAAGTAGTCCAATGACACCACCGGACAATAAACCGCACAAACAGTCACGTTGTGGATGAGAGGCTTCTCAACAATAACTCTTGGTTTTCCGAGTCCAGATGAGACATTTTGCTTGTTAACGATAGCCACCAAGGTGGAAATGGGCCTCATCAGTCAAGATGATTTTGCGATGGAATTCCGGATCATTTTCATGTATTTCAAGGACCCAATCAGCAAAGACACGACGTTGTTGATGATCCGTCAAAGCTTGAGTTCTTGTGCACTGAACCTTTATAAGCCTTAAGACCCAAGTCTTTATGCAAAATGCGGTGTAATGATGTTTGTGGAATGCCTAATTCCAAAGAGCGACGAGGAATGGACAAACCTGCGTTTCTTCAACACTTTGGGCTACAGCAGCAATATTCTCAGTTGTTCTTGAGCGACGGGCACGGGTTTTATTCTTCACATCACTAACTTGTCCCCACAGCTCGAATTTTTCTACCAATTTCGTATTGCGGTCCGGACAGGATGTCTCACGACGACCTAAAAATGGTTTAGTTTCGCGAACTATTCCATTCCATTTTTAGTAATGGCGTCCTTCTACTTCTACTTGTCAAATGTCAAAAAATAAAAGCTTCAAAAGTGACAGTTACCGAAATATCGGGTGATTCATAATAACACCCCCGTGTTGGAAAACCCGTTATTAAAGACGATTAACCACAGAGCAAAAGAAGAAGCTGTAGTCAGATTTAACAGAAGATGGTACAGCCCGACGAACTGCAGGACAGCTCGCACTATAAGCAAGAAAATTAAAATAGCCCAGTATATTCTGAAACTCCCAAGAAGAGACTGTAGACTCAAAGCAGGCATATTTACTGGTCACTGCCTTATAGCAACTCAGGCTAGGAAGCTTGGCATGACCAACAGCGACAAATGCAGCAAGTGTAGGCTTTGGTACCTCTAAGGACTATCCAGTGTATGTGTGACTCCCCCCAGAGGTTAGCCGGTGTAACTTAACTTAACTTAACCGAACCACTAATATAATCAGGAGCCATTCTATTCTAGTGTTGCAAAACGCCGACTAACACCAACAGTAAACACTAACTTTTTACAAGGGAAAAAAGGATAAGTGAGCCACCAAGTCTGGAAGCTTTACGAGAGTACTCAGAGCTTTTTCTATCCAGCACAAAGAACTATTCCCAAAACCGCTTTATAAATATGACACAACCACAAAGTGCTTAATTACACTCCAGCCACAATATTAGACCATAAGCTAATGTTAATCTCTTCAAGAACTACAATTTCGCATAACTTTAACTAAATTATGCATAAAGTTTGTCCATATCAGTCTTATTTAAAAGCTACTAAAAATTCCTGACGCCTAAGTTGTGGAAATGTGTGGAAAACATTTTATGCCACGCTTAACTAATTATAAAGACAAAGCTCTGGACACCTTTTGGCTAGTCTATGCGTAAAGCTGTGTTGGAAAGTGCGGTAAAATGACTTGGAAAAATCTGTTGATTGCACTGTGGGGACACATTTTGCAGAGGTGTAAATTTTACAACACTTTGTGGCTTGCGACAATATAACTAAGCCCCAAAAAAAAGGGGCAGGATGCAAGGACTGTGTCTTATAAAGCACCTGTTTAACCCTTAAGGCTGGCCCACAATAAACCTAAAGCCGTATTAAGCGTAGCGGCCAAAACCAAATCTTTTGGGAGTTAAATCAACTGGAGTGGTTTTGGAAGAGTGGAGCAAAGAGCTTTGTGCTCAGGCAGCTCTGGCAACAAAGGTGGCAGCAGATTATGTATTTACAAGCAGATAACTGACGTTATGGCCAACTTTTGGCCATTGTTGTTGCTTGTTGTAGTAATAAGGTAACGATGCTAGATGATTGCTGGAAATGCTATAGTATTTGTGTGTATCTGTGTGTGTGTGGGGGGAAACTTTATGCTGTGTCAGCTTAGTTTAGTTAAGACAACGTCCAGGTTGACTTGCTGACGCGTGTGCGAAAGTTCTCAGTAAGTTTGCCCTGCGGCCATCTTGTTTATCTGCATAATAAACTTGCCTCAAAATTATTGATGCCGCCCGCATTTTGGGCAGCTCTGTAACTGACGCTATGTCCAGTCAGTCCTCAGTCAGTCAGGTATATTACAATTGAGAGAGCTGGGGCTGCCTTAAATTTGCTACCGCTTTTTGTTGCCCTGGTAAATAGCTGTCGTATAAATATTTTCGCATAGTTTGGCCCAAGGGTCTAGGCCAAGTCAGTTGGACAAAGACATAAAAGTGCCAGCATAAGTAGCAAAATAAAAATAGAAAAACTAAGCAACTAAGTAAGTATTTATGAAATAAATGTCCTTGTCAAGCTGCTGCTGTGTCACATAAAAGCAGTCGAAAGTTTGAGTGTGTGACCCACAAAAGTATGCTACAATTTTGTTAAACTGCCATTTTGTGGCTATATTTGGTTTGCTTTAAAAATCAAATTGTACGCAAGTTATACAAACACATACATAAGCTAGCTGACTAGCTAAATGGCAAGTACATATGTACATATGTACACATACACATATATGTTATATAAAACCGCCTTTGTATGTATAGTACATATGTATATGTGCTTTTGGCATGCAGTCAGCAATGTCACAGCCTGTGAGTATGTAAGACGATAATGCTATACTTGAACATGATTGTGTTGACGCTGATAATGATGATGATGTTAATGAGATGATGATGTTGATAATGATACTGCTTTTCCAGCTGTCTGCTTCGTTTTGCCTTTTGCCAAGTTTTTGAATGGAAAATATTATTTAATGCCGACTGACATTTGAGTGAAGCAATATCGTTTTACATGCATTACATACCAGAATTTCATAGGCCACCACTCAGACAGATTACAACTACACCTACACACACACTGAGACTCACACTCATATACAGTCACATACACTCACACACACTGACACACTCCAAGTTCGTTTGAGATATGCGCTCCACGCATTTAAAAAAAAAAACGCTTTTGGGCGCTATTTCGTGCTTGAATTAAACAAACATTTTTTCGCTTCCAGGCTCTACAGTTTGAATACCCTTGTTAATTCCATATTCATTATATAATTTGGTCTCGTATTTTTTATGCGCAGCATTATAAGCTTTAATCGCTACCCCTTTAGGTAGATACACTAATAATAAAATACATCAGTGCCGTTTTCAGCTTTTTATTAGCGAATTTGAAACTAATACTATTCAGACTGAAATGAAAAAGAAACCAGAAAGAGCTACAGTTTTTTATAATAAATTGGAAAAATGTGATTATCAGTTTGACTACTCTACATCTTTTTTTAATACCATTGAAAACAATATTTTTTGACAAAACTATATCTATAGGAGGGCATTTCATATGGCTATGACTTTTGGAAAAAAATATGAAAATATATTTTGTACCGAAAACATATATCCGAAGACCCTATTCATTGGCATATGTTTAGAAAACGCCCCTAACTTTTATAAATGAATAAATATATTAAATAGAAATCCTCCATCTCATCTTTTCAAGCACCCCACCTCTGATAATATCTTCACAACGCTTCAATTTTTTAAAGAAATAAAAATTTGCATTTAGCACATGCAATGTGCCTAATTATAAGTTAATAATATAAAAACCCTATTCACAATAGACCTTTTTTATAAGTCAAGGGCCTCGTTGCTCACACTCTTTCCTTAATATAAGGATTTAGTACTTTATACTTAGTCCAATGTAAATAATTAAAATAAATATATTTTTTGTTCGTTACGTTCAGTATATTATTTTTCTCATCTTGTTATTCTCTTATTCTTTCCAAATAATTTATTTTCTCAAGTCCCTCAAATTAGGCATTTCTTTAATAGTGACCTCTTCAGGTGGCCCAAACCTCTTACTATCCAACCTTTGCATCAGGATTGGCAATTGAAAATAATCACTTGGGGCCAGATCCGATAATTATGAAGAATGGGACGGAAATTCCTAGCCCATTTCATGGCGAGTACAAATGTGCTTAAGGTCGAGTTTCAGCAATCCCGGCAACCATATAACTTGATATCTTTCATATGTCGTAATATTTATATAATGTACCATATACCCTTCAGCTCTTATTCTCACAAACTTACAATTTTACTATGCGATCGCTTAGCCTAGGTCTATAAATTTTAATGCATATCTCTGTCGTTCAAAGTTATTATATTGGAATCCACGTCTTGACCGTTGAAATTGATTATGCAGAGAACTTAATCAGGTTTACCCTAGTTTTCTTGATGATTTTTAAAACAAGAAAGTCTTCCTAGTCAACCACCGAAAATCACTTTTCCCATTAATTTCCCATGGCTATTATGGCTTGCTAAAATTTTACAGGAGTCTAGTCTCCAGGCGTTTCCTCAGAGTTGCTTTTGTTGCATACAATGTTGCTACAAGGGCAATTCAAAATATCACTTGGGTTGTTACCCTACGTCGGGCATAATTGGATAATGCTAAATGGGGAAAGTGGCCAACAAAAAATTTGATTAAATAAACAAGTATTATCGCACGATCTTGACTGTGAAAAGCAGGGAAGTTTTACCCGGAGGGTTGTTGGTCATATCTACGATTATATAAAGGATTCACCGATAAAAAAACAAAGGATTTTAAATTTAAATAAGGAAGGAAGGTAAGGGGGACTTATCGTCCAAACTCGCTAAGGCTAAGAATAACCCCCTTGTGATACCTATGGTGGACCACTTGACCACTCTTCCCTACTCAAAATGTATTTTATATGAGATGTGTGACAGCCAGCCGGCGGCCTGAATAAAACTTAAGATGCATTTTGGACTCTGTTCTGAGAGCTGAGATGGATTATTTAGAAAATAAGTCTTAAGGAAGCGAAACCTTGTTCTGCACAATCCAGAACAGTGGCAGAAAAGGTGCTCCGCTGTATCCAACTCCTCCTCATTATCACAGCTTCTACAGAAATCGTAGTGGGAAGCGCTAAGCGTGGCTACATGGCTTCCCACTAGATAGTGTCCCGTAATAGCACGGATTACGTTCCATTCTGTGCCATTTATTATTTAAACATTATATCGTTCAAATGCGCACATCGTCTTCCTTGCACTAGGTAATCCGGTAATCCGGTCAGACCTATTATCGATAACGATGAGCACCGATTCGAGGGTATGCCTTCAATTGTAGCCGAGTTTTAGCTTGCAGTTCATCAAGAATCTTAGACTGATTGGCGTTAACCTTATATTTAACACGGGCTACACAAAATAGTCTACTGGCGTTATATCAGATGATCTCGACGACTAATTATTAGATTCATTTCGCGAATAAGTCCAGGGCCACCATGGGCTAACACAATCCTATCATTCCTATTGGCAAAATCCTTTGAATTTTTTATACGATTTTTGGAATTATTTAGTGTTTTTCATCTGCTTAATTTTTTACTCTTATTACTTGTTTTTTTTTTTAAATTAAATTTTATCACCTTCATTAAGAATTTGATTTCAAAACATTTTTTTAATTTTAATTACAATTCTCTTACATATTTTATATCTTACAAAAAATAAAAACAAATATCAACCTGAAGAACGAATTTGTTTGCCTATAAGCCCTTATATTTTAGAATTATCTTCTAATAATATAAACTTAAGCTAACTAAATACTATGAGCTTGAGCTAGGTTCATTTAATGAGAATTCAGGGACCCTGTAGGATTTATGCTGCTCGATGAGAAGAGGATAATAATAATAGTGTATTTCGCAAAATAATATAAATTTCCTGTAAACAAATTCAATAAAAATCGTAAAACTTATGTCTGCACCATTAAAGTAAAAAATTTTTTTTTTTGTAAATGTATTAATCTTAATGTGAAATGTTTTCGTCTGCCTGGCTTGAAGACCAATAGATTTAAAAGCATTAAAGATTGATATACTAACAGTTTTATTTAAAGTTAAAATATTAAAACTCTATGCAGTATTGGTTTTCTTACTATCCATCAATGCGTCCAAATTTTAAATTTAAATACTCTATTTTTATAGCTCATCCTAGCATGCATATTTTTATTATTATTCGGTTGAAATAACTTCAGGCAATTATTTATTTGTTTTTATGATTTGCAATTATTTTTGCTTTCAAGGACGCCAACCCCAGGCCTTCCTGTGACTTTTGGACCTCGAATTCAGATGAACTGACTCACGCCAAAAATATATAAAAACTATCGTAAACAATTTTCATTTATGCAAACACTTTTTCATCAGATAAATATTTCGAGACATTATAAAAAGTACAGGCTATGAAAAGGTTTCCTTCTTAGTTTAAATCAAATTTGTTTTTATTACATATTTAGATTGAATCGGTACATTTCAAAAACTTCATAAGTCACTAAATTAGAATTTTTCAGGAATCAATAAAAGCTGATTCATACACAAACAAATGAGTTTTAACGGAATTTTTTATGCTGAATTATTATTATTTGAAGAGGAAGGATTGTATTGACTTGTATAGTTCTTACACAGAATACGTATCTTCCTTTAAGGAACCATTTTTAGCAAAAAAAAAAGCATGTTGCAAAAAAATGTGACTTATGAGGTTTTTGAAATGACCGATTTAATTTCATTTAATTATTAATATTTAAATAATAAATTTTACTAAGTCACTTTCAGAAGTTTTTTGTACTTGTATAACGTAAAGGAACCAATCTGCCTTCACTATTTCATCCAGCCTTAGTATTAACCGATCTTAAAATCGATCATTTTTATTATCTGACAAGCTTATGGCAGCTTCGAATACTACATATAAAAATTCACGACATTTTCAACAGGGTAATATTGCTAAAATTAGAGAAAAGTAGAGGCTATGACTTGGTTTAGATCTTCTTAGCTTCAATTAAAATCTGATTATTATTTAATTATACATTTTTTTTTTTAATTATTATTCAAAATTTAATGTTATTATAATCATTCAGAAATCTTAAAAGTTTTTTTAAACACGCATAAGGCGAATAAATAAATTTCACTCCAGCCTTAGTATCACATAGCGATCTGTAAATATTATTTGATCTTGATATCGATAACTTCTTTCGTTCATCTGCAAGCGCATGACAGCTTCGGCTTTTGGAGGCATATTTTTCCCTTCCGCTTAAATCAACAAACAATTCGCAACAATTTTATTGTTTTCTTGCCGCTTTATTTATATATGTATGACAGACATTTATGATTATTTTTTCGGCTGCTTAATTAAATTGGCAGTACCTGGAAAAATATACGATAATTTTTTTTATCGTTTCGTTCTTTATGAATTCATTTGCATGCCAATGTTGCTCTGCTTCATCAATTGTAATTTTTTTTTATCGTCACATTTTTTCAATTAACTGACAAAATAAGTTGAAGATACAACAAAAAATTTTGTATTTATTTTCGTTTGCAGCTGACTGCATTTTTTTATCAATTTGCGTTTTAAATTTTTGACTCTTTATTCGTTTGTGTGTGTGTGTGTGTTTGTGTATGTATTTATGCAATTTGCAATTTGTATTCTGCTTGACAACACTGGCAATGACAAAAGGGAAAACCAACAATTATATTTAAATAAACAATTGTGATGCATGCAGCGTTGTTAATTGAATATGAATATGTCCATAAAGATTAAATAATTGACTAATTTGTTCAGTCGGCCATATAAAAAGCTAACATCGTTAAATAAATTGTGCTAAATTGCTCCTCGATAAGGATGTGAGTTAAATATAAATAAATCAATAGATATGAATATGTCTCGTTATATACATATTTATGATAAACTAGAAATAATATAATAATGTTTTTTGTTGCTAATGATGGCATTAATAAGAAAAAAAGGGACAATGAGTCAATGAACGCATTAAGCAAAACAAAGCTTAGATTATAGGATTATAACTTATTAACGCGAAAATGAGTTGGACAGGACGCAAAAAATTATTATAATTTTTGCTAGGATTAAATTTTTTGCGATTGAGAAGCCATTCTTAGATTTTGATCATGACTGTGTTCCAAGACAATCAAGGCACACAATAATCGGTATTTTGTAAAAATAAATTTTCCTAGTTTTTTCAACATTCGCAAAAATTATAGAACCTACAAGATATATTAAATGTAAAAAAAATTTCCGCGACTACGAGCACTTAGCAGCTTTGGAACTTTATCTTAAGAATTACTTATTTTTTTAGAAAATATCAGATAACTTTTTATTCTTAGGGCACCTTCCATTTCAAAACACCCGGTCCGCGCAGGACTTGATTTTAAATTTCAATGAAACTGAAATATGTTGTTCCTTGGTCCATTTCATAAGACACGTTTTTTTTTTAGCCGAAAAAAAATTTTTTTTTGTACTTTTAGCCATTTCGTTTTAGAGGTAAATGTCGATATTTAACGTCACTTTTTTTTTTTAATGTGGATAACTTTGTCAAAAGTGGGTGGATTTAGACGGTTAAGCATTTGAAATTACCGGAATAAGTGACGCTTTGTAACTATTGTATTAGCAATATTGAAAAAAAGAATTTATTTTTCAAAATCAAAAATCTCAAAAAGTGATTTTTTTTTTCAATGTTTTCATAGTAAAGTTGACCATTTGAACTAAAAAATAGTAAAATTTCCCTTAGCGAAAACGCTCTGTTTAAAAGATATGAATTTTTTTAGAAAAAAGCGTTTTTAAAAATTTGTTTTTCAAAAACTAATATCTGAAATAGTGTATTTTTTTTATTTTTTACATTTTATCATACTACAGAGGACCATTTGAACTAACAAATAGTAAAATTTCCCTCGACCAAAACGGTTAGATATTTGCTTTGAAAAAAATTGAATTTTTTATATCATTGGTAGCCTATTAATTCAAGACTTCGCCTTTCGGATTCGGCTATAAAATGTAGGTCCATGTTCTTTTCGAACAGGGGCGACTGACAAAATGATCAGTCAGGGAATTTATTATTATTAAAAACACTTTTTTCTAGAACATATAGGTATCTTGTTCTGTGTTTTAATTTGTGTAAGCCTCAGGGAATTTATCTTTAATAAGTAGACGCCATGGAAGAGTAAGTGTCGTGTCATAATTACTTTGCATAGGACCTTCTTTGTGATGCAGACTTCGGAAAAAGGTTGGCAGGAGCTACTTAAAGCAATTTTTTTTCAGTCAGTACATTGAAGTAGATCGTTTCTGCAATCGAAATCGTAGAGAGTGATTTAAAATCGATTCATTGCCCCTACACACATTTTCAAGTTTCTTCCTTCATCTCATAAAACAAGCTCCAAACCAATATAAAACTCCAAACTTTATTGTAGGAGCCAGAGTAAAGTCAGAACAGGAACAGGAGCATCAAGGATACTGGAGTTGCGGTTGATGAGAACTTTCACCAATCTTTTATGCCAAACAAACAAAGCATCTATCAAATATTTTAAAGTCATCATCTAGTCCCTTTTTGTGTTTGCAAAATAATTGGTATTTGGCAAGATATTAAGTTCTCAGAAACATTCTAGTTCACCATTTTGTCTTTAAAAGCAGGGAGCAGGTAAATGTGTATTTTTTTTTTACATTAGGTAATGAGCAGCCATTTTCTATTTTTCTTGTATGTTCTATTGGGTTTTTTGTCTTCCAAAAATTAAAAAGTATTTTATTTCTAAGTTCAGAGTCTGCAGTTTTTATACCCTGTAAGTTTGTGCCAGCTGAAAATGTATGCAACATAAGAAGGAATCGTCGGAGACACCGCAAAGTTACCTAAAATTTGATCAGGGTCTGTCTGTCCGTATGTCCGTCTGTCTGTCCGTTTGAACGCTTAGATCTCAGAGATGGTAAGAGCTAGAGTAACCAAACTTTCACATTAGATCCCATATTATTCAATAGATTACAAATTTATTTTATTTTTTTGATATTGGCGTTACATTATATAGCTCCCATAGGGGTGTTTCAGACGACCTCGAAAAAAAATAAAAGTATTCATCTAAAACTTTTGTAATAAAGATATCGTCTCCAGATTTGGCATTAACAAGTTTTTTAGAGTACCCAAAAACCAGGCCGATCTTTCAAAAAATCGATTTTTGAACAAAATTTGTAGTGTTTCGTTTGTTTGTGAAGATATTGGAATTAAATTTGGCACTTGTAAGTTTTTTATAGGTCTTAAGCATTGCACCAAATTTTATTAAAATCGGTAGACTATATCATATAACTCCCATAGGAACGATCGCTCAAAAAAAAGTTTGCTTAAAAATTCTTCTGTTTTTGGTTTTTTATGAAGGAACCGAATTTTATTGCGAGCTAGTGGTACAGGGTATCCCAAAGTCGTTCGCGCCGACTTAACGTACGCCATTTTTTTCTATTGTGTTCATTTTAATATTTTTTATTTTAATATATTTTAATTTATTTTATTTACTTAATATCATATTGAAGTAATGGAAAAAAAAAGATCCATAATGTCATAAGTTTGTAAGATTTTGTAAGGAATTACATTTCGTTTTAAATTTTAAAAATTTAAGTAAATATTTGCCTTTTGTGCAATTATATTTAATATAATTTTTGCAAACTTACTTTTTACTTAAATCAAATCCATAAGACTAAAGAATTTTTTGTTTTATTTAAATTTTTTTTTAAATTTTATTTTGCTTTATTTTATTTTTGCTTAAATAGACGTAGGCATAGTCCATATGGTTTATTCGGGGCAAAAAAAAAAATCATTTATTAACGTAATGCTCGCCATAATAATCTTACCAAGGTTTTAAAAAAGTACGCACCAAATAGTTTTGATAAAATTGAGCTTTAAATTAATCTTCAGTTTAAATTCATCTTAAAAATCTACAAGTCCCATGATTCGTATCCATCTAGATCGTTTAAAGGTAGACAAATCGCATCGGTCCACATGCCAAATCACATCCTTATTCAAATTCACCCACAAATGCATGCATACACACACACACACTGATACAACACATATGTTAACAATATATTCCAGCAATTTGATCAATTAAAAGCAATTCGGCAAAAAACCAAAATCCGTATACAACTTGTAGACTACATAAAATGTTTGGCAAGCGTGAAACAATAAAAAAAAGAAAATTAAAAAAAAAACGCGACCATAAAAAACACTACACTACATATTTTTCGACACCAAACTGCCCACATAGTAACTACGTCATCATGAACAATCAGTTGTCGTCTCTGCCCGCTGCCCCCGGCAAACAAAATGATAGCCCGCTTACAACAAACGCCGCGCTGTGAATGAAATTTCACGCTGAAAATCACATTGTTTACGAAAGAAATGCAAAAAAGCATGCAACAAATAACAAAAAGAAAAAGCAAAAAGAAAAACTGAAAAAAATAAAGTGCCCAAACGCAATGCGAAAAAGCAAGCAGCAAAAACAAAATGGCCATGAATGCCAGCATTGTTGTTGTTGTTGCCTTTTGCTTGTTGCATGTTGATTTTTGTGCTGCCATTTTTATTTTTTTCTGCCACCGTTTGGCACGCCGCCATTTTGTGCTGCGTATGCTTGAGCATGCATGGCACTGATTGCAGCCTGGCTACAAATGCGAAAATGTCGCGAGTGGTTGTTGTAGTAGTTGTTCTTGCTGCTGCTGCTGCTGTTGTCGTTGGTGTTGTTTTTGCCATTATTGTTGTTGGCAACGCATTAAGGGCTCAAAGTCGGCAAAGAGCTGCCACAGTGTCAGCCGCATTTCCAGTTCCGTTCGTTTATTGCCACAGCTGATGTCAGTCTGCAGGTTGCGAGTTGCCAGTTGCAGTTTGACTTAAAGTTTGGATCTACTCAGATTCCTTAAATAAGAATCATTCTCCTTTAAAGGATACATATTACGAATTAGGAACTTTATGTGGGTAAGAAATACTTATAAAAAATCCTATATTGAAACTGAGCGTATATAACAATATATATATACAAATATACCACAATATTAAATAAAAATAATGAAAAGCTAATATCCTCTAAAGGTTTCCTAGAGATTTTGACGCTCTATAATTTTGAATAATAACAATAAAATTGTTATTTGAAAAATATTATTATGTCGTCTAAAGATTTCCTATTCAAAATATTTAAAAGCTCTTTTAAAATGTTTTTTTTTTATTGATTTTTTTACTTTGAAAATAATAAAAAGATAATGTCGTCTATAGATTTCTTAGAGATTTTTACGCTCCATAATTTTTTGGAATATTTAAAAATAGGTTTTCAAAAATCTTGAAAATAATAAAAAGATAATGTCGTCTAAAGATTACCTAGAGATTTCTTCGGTCTATAATTTTTTTGAACATTTAAAAAAAAATTTAAAGCTGGCATAAAATTGTTTTTTTCAAAAATCCAATTTTTTGGGAGTAATAAAAATGTTTTTTTTAAATATCCGATTTTTGGGAGCTTTGAAAATAATAGAAAGAAAATGTCGCCTCAAGATTTCCTAGAGATTTTTACGCTCTTTAATTTTAAATAATAATCAAATTATATTTAAAAAAATCAGATTTTTGAGCGCTTTGACCTATACATATCTCGAAAATAATAATATGATAATGCCGTCTAAAGATTTCCTAGAGATTTTTAAAGCTCGTGTAAAATTGTTTTTTTTTTTAAACCGATTCTTTGGAACTTTGATATGGAATATCTTTTAAATAATAAAAAGGTAAAGCCGTCTAAAGATTTCTCAGATATTTTTACGCTCCATAATTTTTTGGAATATTTAAAAAAAAATTGTAAAAGCTCAAGTAAAACTGGTTTTTTTTTTAAATACGATTTATGGGAGCTTTGACTTAGAAAATCTTGAAAATAATAAAAGATAATGTCGTCTAATGATTTTCTAGAAATTTTTACTGAGCATAATTTTTTTTAATATTTAAACAAATTTAAAATCGCGTGTAAAATAGTTTTTAAAAATCCGAATTTTGGGAGCTTTGACGTTTAATATATTGAAAATGATAAAAAGAAAACATCGTTCATGATTCTAATGATCTACAAATTTTTACGGCCTATCATTTTTTGGAATATTTGGAACATTGACCAAGAGATATTTGCGCTTCATAATTTAGAACATTAAAAAAAAATTTAACATTGTTTATTCACAAATCAGATTTTTTTTATTATACCCTGTACCGTATGGTACCAAGGGTATATTAAGTTTGTGCAAGCCTAAAATGTATGTAACATATAGAAGGAGACGTCGGAGACACCCCAAAGTTACCTAAAATATGATCAGGGTGAATAGAGAAGTCGATATACCCATGTCCGTCTGTCCGTCTGTCTGTGTGAACGCCTAGATCTCAGAGATGGTAAGAGCTAGAGTTACCAAACTTTCACATTAGATCCCATATTATTCCATAGGATGCAAGTTTATTTTATTTTTTTGATATCGGGGATAAATTATATAGCTCCCATGGGGGTGTTTGAGACGACCTCGACAAAAAAAAACGTTTTAGATGAATAATTCGTTTGTTTAGGAAGATATCGTAACCAAATTTGGTATTCGAAAGTTTTTATAGTTCCCAATCACTGTACCAAATTTGATCGAAATCGGTTGACTATATCATATAGCTCCCATAGGACCGATCGGCCAAAATAAGTTTTTTAAAGAAAAATTCGCTATATTTCTTTTTTTAATAAAGATATCGTAACCAGATTTGGCGTTTGGAAATTTTTTAGACCACTTAAGCAATGTGCCAAATTTGAACAAAATCGGTTGACTATATCATATAGCTCCCATAGGTCCGATCATCCAAAAAATCGATTTTTTAACAAAATTTGTTGTGTTTCGTTTGTTTGTTGAGATATTGGGACCAAATTTGACATTAGTGAGTATTTTATAGTTCCTAAGCACTGTACTAAATTTAATCCAAATCGTTTGACTAGATCATATAGCTCCCATAGGACCAATCGGTCCAAAAACACGTTTTTTATACAAAATTCGATGTGTTTTGTTTGTTTGTAAAGATATTTGAAATAAATTTGGCATGCAGATCTTTTTAAGGTATTTAAGCATTGTGTCAAATTTTATTGAAATCGGTTGACTATATCATATAGCTCCCATAGGAATGATCGGTCAAAAAAAAATTGTTGCTTAAAAATTCTTCTGTTTTTGGTTTTTTGTGAAGAAATCGGACTTTATTACAAGCTAGTGGTACAGGGTATCCTAAAGTCGTCCGCGCCCGACTTTACGTCCGCCATTTTTTTTTACCTCTAATATTGATTGAGATCAGTTTTCAATTTTAAATTAAAAATAAAAAAAAAATTGTTTAAATAATTTAATTCCAAGAATGTGAGTAAATAAGCATAAGTGTCTCATTTATAGGGATTAGCGATTTTTTTAGTTTTTACACACTTAAGGAAGTTGAGATCATATTTCACTTTTTAAATTAAATTTTTTTTAAATAATATAATTCCAAGGAGATAAGTAAATAAAATAAATTAATAAATAAAGTGGTTAGCGATTTTTGTATTTTTTTTTTTATTTTTTACGGTTGTTAAGGTTAGGTTAGGTTACGCTGGCCGGCCACAACAGAGTGCAGCCTAGCATAGACCTTTTGGTCCTTAGCTGTGCCAGATTCGAGGTTATTACGCAACGTTATGGCCAGTTAAAAATTTTACTTTTTTAGCGAAATTAAGTATCCGCCCAACTTGTAGCCTGGCCACCTCTTCTAGACCGACAAACGCTGGTTCTCCTAGGGTGGTCAGACGATGTCTAGAGATGGCTGGGCAGTCGCAGAGTACGTGTGCTAGGGTCTCAGGGACTTCTGGATCCCTGCAGATCCTGCATGATTCGCTTGCCGTTAGTCCCATCCTATGCGCATGCTTCGCTAAGAGGCAATGCCCTGTTAGCACACCCGTGATGGTCCTGCATTCAGTGCGTGAGAGTTTCATTATGAAGTTACTTTGTTTCCTGCCGTAATGAGCCAGCATGATTTTCGCTGTGTGACAGCTGTCTAGATTTTTCCATCTAGCTTCAGCTCTGCGCTTCACGTTACACTCCAGCATAACGTAGAGGTGTTTTATCGGTCGGCGTACGTCGTGTATTTGTCCCTCCGGAAGCCCAACACCGCTTTTGGCAATTGCATCCACCATTTCATTCCCCATTATGCCTTTATGTCCAGGCACCCAGTAGATATGCAGTTTACGAGCCGCAGCTAATCTCTGGATGGCTGCCTGGCATTCAAGGACTTGGAAGGAGGATGTACAGTGCGATACAATAGCCTTGATAGCGGCTTGACTGTCTATGAAGAGATTAATCTTTGTTCCAGTTGAAGTGTTGGTACATGCCAACTCAGCCGCCTTCATTGCGGCGAATACTTCAGCCTGGAAGATGCTGCAGTGGTCCGGAAGCCTGTAACTTTGACTTACATTAAGCTCGGAGCAGTATACTCCAGCACCAACGCCCTTTTCCATCTTTGAGCCGTCAGTGAATAGGTTATAGGTATTGTGACTGGGTATAAGGCCTTTACGCCAGCCGTCTTCCTCCATCGTCACCTTTACCCTTTTCCCAAATTGTAGCTGCGGTATGACATAGTCAATTTCGTCAGAGCGTCCCTGTCCTATTGAACTATGTCCGTAGCGAATGTTCTTAAAAAGACCCGCCGCTTTTAGGCGCCCAGCTGTACGAGCAGCTGAGTACTCCGCGTAGAGGTCAATCGGAAGTAAGTCTAAAATGATGTTTAGCGCCGCTGTAGGTGTTGACCGGAGAGCCCCTGTAGTGCACAGCGATGCAAGTCGCTGAACGCGTGCCAGTGGCTTCAGGTACGTCGTTTTGTTTGTCGCCTTCCACCAAACTAGGACGCCGTAGAGCAGTATCGGACGAACAATTGCCGTGTAGCACCAATGCATTAGAGTGGGTGAGAGGCCCCAAGTGCAGCCCAGCATCTTTTTACATGCGTATAGGGCATTACTGGCCTTTTTCACACGCTCTTCCACATTGGCCTTCCACAGCAGCTTGTTATCCAAAACCACTCCTAGGTATCTAGTTTGGGTTTTCAGGGTCAGTAGAGTGCCGTTTAGTCTAGGTGGGGTCCACTGCGGGGTTTTGTATCTCCTGGTGAAGAGCAGTAGGTCCGTCTTCTCCGGATTAACGTCTAGCCCTGCATTAGTGGCCCATCGGTGAATCGTGTCCAGTGACCTTGTCATCAGATCACTGAGAGTTGAAAGGCATATGCCTGTGACTACTACAGCGATGTCGTCAGCATACGCAATTAGTTTTGTGGCTCTGCCTTCAAATTGTTTTAGAATTCCGTCGACTACTAGGAGCCATAGTAGGGGAGAGATGACACCACCTTGCGGGGTTCCTCTGTTCGTTTCCCTAGAGATTATGGCACCGTTCCACTCTGCCCTTATCCTTCTGCAGTTCAACAGACTGCATATCCACCGGTAAGTGCAGCTATTCGTGTCAAGCGATTGAAGCCCCTCCTTGAGAGCTTCAAGCGACACGTTATTAAAAGCTCCGGCTATGTCCAGAAATACCGCGAGTGCGTATTCCTTGTGATCCATAGCACCTTCAATACTTCGTGTCAGCGTGTGAAGAGCTGATTCCGTAGATCTACCCTTCATGTATGCGTGTTGAGCGTCCGAGAAACCAGATCCCAACGAGGCTCTTATGTCTTCATCAAGGATTTTCTCGAGCGATTTGAGTAGGAAGGATGTGAGACTGATCGGCCGAAAGTCCTTAGGGTAGAGGTGGCTGGTCTTTCCTGCTTTGGGAATGAACACAACCTTTGCCTCTCTCCATGCTGTAGGCACATAACCAAGTCTCAAGCACCCTTTAAATATTGCCTTTAGCCAAGGGATCAGCAAGTCCAGGGCCTGCTGAAGCATGGCTGGAAAGATGCCATCTGGTCCCGGTGACTTGTATGGGTCGAAAGATCTCACCGCCCAGTCAACCTTGGCATGAGTGACTAAGCGCTGTATTTTGGCTTCGTCGCTGCTGTTAATCACATATTCTTGCGAGTTGATACCTGTAGGTACGGTATTTCCAGGAAAGTGTGCCGAAACCAGAGCTTCCAGCGATTCCTGACAATTACTCGTCCAGTTACCACAGCTATCGCGAATTAGGCCAGGAACAGAAGGCTGCTTTGATAGGAGTTTCCTAAGTCTGGCCGTCTCTGTTACCTTTTCGATACTGCCACAGAAATTCTTCCACGAGTTTCTTTTGGTGGTACGGACCGCTTTTTTGAATTCTTTGAGTGACTCTTTGTACTCATCCCAACACACTTCACTTTCTGCCTGCTTCGCAAGCTTGAAGATTTCGCGTACGTAGCGTCTTTGATCGCCCAGCTCCTTGTTCCACCAAGGTGGCTTGGACTTACGCCTTGCACGGGCAAGAGGACATGATACAAGATAGGCGCTATTAAGATGAGAGGTTAGGGTTGCAACGGTTGCTTCGAGCGCGACCGTAGAGCTACTAACCATAGGGCTACCAAGTTTACGCTGAAGTGTGCGTCTGTACAGGTCCCAGTTCGTATTCCTAGGATTTCTGACAGGCGTTGCAGCGATTTTGGGGGTAAAAACGAGTGAAAAGGCTAAATATCTATGGTCAGAGAAAGAGGGTATACTAAGTACCCTCCAGTTCTCGACACCTATATCTTTTGTATGGAGAGTTATATCTAGCACGTTACTGGAGGTGGGCCCAACGAAAGTGGGTTCCTCACCCCTGTTGGCTATATATAGGCTACTACGAATTATGTATTCTAGTAAAGACTCACCTCTTGTGTTAATGTCACCGCTGCCCCATGCTGAGTGATGAGCGTTCGCATCCGCTCCAACTATCAGCTGCTGCCTCCTCTTCGTGGCTTCGTCCGCCAACTTTAGGAGCTCAGGTGGTGGCGCTTCGACGTCGTGGGCCATGTAGCAGGACGCGAGGAGTAGCACGTCATCCTTGCCGTCCTTTATGGCCACCGCGGTTAGATCTCCTGTGGAGAAATTTGTTATTAGAAACGAGTAGACAGATTTTCGTACAAGGACAGCAGTCCTTATCTTGCCTGTAGTGTCAGGAACGTATAAGTTGAATTGCCTCGATTTTAGGCCAGAAACCAGATCTCCTGATGCCAACCATGGTTCCTGTATCAAGGCAATGTCGTAGCCGCCCCCCTCTATGTTGAGGAGAAGCTCGGCTGAGGCAATTTTACTGCGATGGAGGTTGATTTGAAGGACCTTCAGCATTCGCTTCTGGGACCTTCATGGGGTCGACTGTTACCGCCGGTTCACCCACCTCCTGCTCGTTCCTCAGCGTGAGGGAAGCTTCTAGGATTTGCTCTATCCCAAGATCGCCTTCCACTTCACCTGCGGCCAGTGTGTTGTCGTTGTTGTCAGCAGGATGGCGCTTTTTGAGACGCAGGTACACACTCCCTACGCCCCACGCCATCTTCCCGAACCTAGGGTAGAGAATATCCTCGGCCGCCTTGTTGATCTGGAGGATGAAGTTCTGGCCAGCGTTCTTATCAGCTGGCTTAGAGACGTGCAGCACCCTCCAGTCATTCGTCGGCACATCAGGATTCTGTCGCTGTAGTAGACAGAGTGCATCTTCCGGCTTTACCACGCGCGGTATTAGCACCTTCGCCTTAGGTAAAGACGGAATACTGTATCTGTCTACTACCTCAAGAGAAGCCCCTACCCATAGGCCCCGGAGTTCGACAGCAGCCGTTTTCAACCACTCGAGGGTCGGGTCATCCTTACATTTGACGAGTTTAACCCCGTCAAACCAGCCCGCGCCATCAAACGACGGCATCGGCGCCGTGGGCTCTTCCCTCATTTTAACGAACATGGCCTCCAGTAGTTTCATCTCCACGGCCGACCACTGCTCCTGCGTCATCTTCCCCTGCGGTTGGCTACGGTCAATGAGTGCCACGGTTAAGTGCCGTTTGGCCACTACACTAGCCGTAGCCGTCTTCGAAGTGGTGGGCTTCATGGCCGCTTTCGAAGAGCTGGGCTTCTCATTTCGTACGCTGTACCCCTCCTTGTGCTTCTGCCGCTTACCGCTTTGCACTTCGCACTCGGTTGATCTTAGTCTTTTTACTGCAAGGTTCTCCTCGACCCGGTTTGCGAACTTCGAGTCCGTCGGAGCACACCAAGCTTTTGCCGCGAAGTGAGCCCGGCCTTTCTCCACGGTGTCTTTCGCCCAAGCCAACCTTTCTTCCTCCTCCTTCGTCAGGTTGGACTTGTTTTCAAGTCTACCGCAGATCTTGACCGCAGCCTTATACTGTGCTTTTGCCTTAAGCCCCTCCTTGCTCGGCTTTGACCTCGGCCCTTTCTTGCAAGCAGAAATGGCACCTCGGTCATCGCCTGGAGAGCGCAGTAAAGCTTCTTCATCCGCTGTGTTAATGCTGTCGTGGTCCGAGTCTTCTTGGACTTCGGCATCCGCGCGGAGCATCTTTCTCATCGTTTTTTTGGCAGTAGCAGTACAACTGTTGGGACCTGCTCCAATCCCAGCAGAGGTGTGACCGCTGGCGACGCGACTTATGTCGTCGCGCCCGCCGGTGGTAGCAGTCACGCCTTCCACCGACGTTTGAACTGACATCCCAGTTCTCGTTTGATCTTTGTCAACCTCCATTGTGCATGATTTTTGATTCAGGGGGAGCGCACCCCATAGCGTTTTATGCCTAACCGCCAGGCACCACTCAGTAATGATCCGTAGCAAGCTGCTCACCGATCTTAGCTAGACATTCACTTCTCTGCGCTGGCATGCTAAAAATGCAACCAGACACAGGGTCGCAAATGCCCATTGCCCGGTCGGCACCCGCGTGGAGGGTACAACTGAGTGGATTTTTGCCGACCTACGGTTGTTAAAGAAGTTGAGAAAAATTTGTGTTTAAATAAAATTTTTATTAAAAAAAATTTTTTTTTTAAGTCGCTTAAGATCTTGAAACAAAAACGTCTAAAAAAAAATTGAAATATTAAGTTATCGATAGAAAAATTATAATTTACATAAAGAAAAAAAAATGGAATGGTAAATGTTGGCTAGGACTCATATCACTTACTTATATATAAAAAAAAACACTAAAATCAATGGAATCGACCCTCAAAATGGCCCGCTTCATTTATTATTATTATATTATATTATTTAATGGGAGCTTGAGGAGTTTTTTGTAAACTTGATAGTTGGTTATTATGAAAACAATTTAAAAACTTGGAATTTCAAATTAAAAGCCCATATTAAGCTAAAATTTTAAAAATTCAAATCTCAACACAAATACTACTTTTATTGAGCACCAAATTTAAAATTATTTTTCGTAGTCTTTAATCGACTCCGCATACCGCAAAATTACCCACAAATTGTTCACGACCCACTGCAGAGTATTAAAGCCCAGTTAATGGTCTCATTGCGGCGCTACTTGTGGCTGCCAGGCATGAAAAATGTCCGCCATGACAGTTCATCTGTTGACCAACAATCAATGACCGCGTGTGTCGGCATATAAACATTTATTTATGATTTCCTTTTACATTTTTTTAAATGGTATTTTTATACACAATGTTCAATCCCCATCCGGGCTATAATTTACTTAAAATGGACAGCAATTCTTGACAATTTCAGAAATCTCATAACATTGTCCCTGCGCATTGCACAGAGTTTGTTTTTCCTGTATGTCCTTTGTCCGTGCCAATCTCTGCCAGCCCAGTAGACCGCTATGATAAATATCCTCGGCACTTATGTCATAGGTATTGCCCATCCAGCTTACGAACTCTGACGGCAGACTCTGGTAGATGGGTATGCTCTGCAAGGGGGAAAGAGATTGAAATCCATTTAAAAAATTTATTCAAATTCTAAGTGCGTGCGCGGGCGAACAAATGGATAAATTAAATTATGACATAATGGAATTAAAATTGTATGTGCTTTGCATTGTCTTTTAACATCATGGAAAAAAACGCGCTATAGGGAGGGAACGCAAGGTGTGACCAGAGTCATCATTAGGTAGAGAGTACCGTGTCAAAGCAAATTAATTTAGTGTGGGGCCACGTGGCGTATGAGCTATATTTTAAAGCGCAATTATAGCTGCAGTCTGAAAACGTTATATAAAGGATGTCTAAAGTAAAACATAAAATAAAACTTTGTCTGCTAATTAAAAAGCGCAAAAGGTTATGGCAGCAAATAATAGCAGCATAGCAGCTAGAAAAGGTATTTTTAATTGAAACTTGCTGTAAACAAGGCAAAACGGAAGTTGCAACAAAGTTCTTGACATTACATTTCCGTTTGTTGCAAGCTGTCAAACAACTAAAGTTGCATGCTCAACGGTCAGTGTAAAGGTAATGCGGATAATATTTCTGTGATGGCACAATGCGATAAAAATTTTAAATAAGGTACGAGGAATGTTCTAAAAAAAATAATTAAGGATGTAGAAATATATGCTACTATATTTCTTAAATAAAAAACATTGAATAACGATTATTATTATTATTTAGAAATTAAACTTATTGAACGACCTAACATAAAAATAAAAAATCTATAAAATAATAATTCCATATCAATATATACAATAAATTAATTTGTTTTATATAAGAGAGAACGAGCAAATGAAAGGTTGAACAGCTTTTTAAGCTTTTATTTATTTTTGCGGATAATATTTCTGCGATATCACAATTTAGAAATTTAAAAATGTTCTACAAAAAAAATAAAGGATGCCATATCAATATATAAAATAATTTTTTTGATATGAAGAGAGACGAATTATGTACTAATAATAGGTTGAAAAGCTTTTAACGTTTTTATTTATATTTGCCGATAATATTTCTGCTTTCAATGGAAACTTGTTGTAATATTGATATATTTTTTTTATTATTATTTTTTAGTAAATTTACTTATTATCTAGCACGTGACAAAAATTTATTTATTTAGCCTGAAGAACTTTGTTGCGCTGGCTCTAAACTATTTGCTCCCTAGAATTAATTCTAAAAACAATATTAAAATACATATTTACAATATTAAAAAATAAAAATATTTCTGTGATGTCACAATTAACTAAACTAGAAAAAATGTTCTACAAAAAATAAATAAATTATGCCATTTAACGCAGGATTAAAAGCTTACAAAAAATTTTTTAAATAAAATTCACAAATTAACGATTATTACTATTATACAGAAATTACACTTATTACACGACCTAAAAATAATAAAACTCATGAAATAGCAATCATTATTTTTACTTAGAATTTATACTTAATTCACGAACTAAAAATAAAAAATCTGTAGTATCAACATGTAAAATAAAATATTATTTTTTATATGTATAAAGAGAGAATGAATTGTAAAATGAGAGGTTGAACATTTTTTTGTATGTTTATTGTATATATTGTATATTTCTGACATAATTTTTTTTAAATTTTTAATTTCAAAGTTATTACCAAAAAGCTGGACTTTATTTTATAAGAAGACAGAAATTTCCTCGGCATAAAGCTTTAAAGCTCTGAAACTCTGAAATAATGAATAATGAAAAGGTGGAGCTAATTTTTAATTTACATTGGTTTCAGCGATAAATTTTTTAAGTTCAAAAAGTTATCATCAAAAGCCAAAACTTTTTTTAAGGAGAAAACAGAAATTTCTATTAAAATGGATATAACTTTATTTTCGGCCATGCTCCGGGAATGAAATCCAAACATTTTATTCGAATTCGTTTTGAAACCGAATTTATACAGAAATAATTTTTTAAATATTAAAATATTAAATTTTCTTATTTTTATATATACCTAAAAAAATATTATTTTTTTCATCAAATAATCAGGAATCAGTATTATAATTTTTTTCAAGCATTTTTTTTAAAACATTAAATTAGGAAAATTTTTTGGTTAACAAAAATGTAATATTTTTTTCTAAAAAGCTCTTTTGTCAACTTTGATTAAAGAAAATATTCAGTATTTTAATTTAGTCACAATTAAATTTTAAAAAAATATTTTTATATTCCATAGAATACTACAAAAATACATAATAATTTTCAACATCTTTTGTGAAAAAAAATTTGTTTTTTGAAACGATTTAAAAAGAAAAAATGGCGGACGTAAAGTCGGGCGCGGACGACTATAGGATACCCTGTACCACTAGCTTGTAATAAAGTCCGATTTCTTCACAAAAAACCAAAAACAAAAGAATTTTTAAGCAAAAATTTTTTTTTTCAACGATCGTTCATATGGGAGCTATATGACATAGTCAACCGATTTCAATAAAATTTGACACAGTGCTTAAATACCTTAAAAAAGATATGAATGCCAAATTTATTTCAAATATCTTTACAAACAAACAAAACACATCGAATTTTGTATAAAAAACGTGTTTTTGGACCGATTGGTCCTATGGGAGCTATATGATCTAGTCAAACGATTTGGATTAAATTTGGTACAGTGCTTAGGAACTATAAAATACTCACGAATGTCAAATTTGGTCCCAATATCTTAACAAACAAACGAAACACAACAAATTTTGTTAAAAAATCGATTTTTGGAAGATTGGACCTATGGGAGCTATATGATAGATTCAACCGATTTTGTTCAAATTTGGCACATTGCTTAAGTGCTCTAAAAAATTTCCAAACGCCAAATCTGGTTACGATATCTTTATTAAAAAACGAAATATAGCGAATTTTTCTTTAAAAAAGTTATTTTGGCCGATCGGTCCTATGGGAGCTATATGATATAGTCAACCGATTTCGATCAAATTTGGTACAGTGATTGGGAACTATAAAAAACTTTCGAATACCAAATTTGGTTACGATATCTTCATAAACAAACGAATTATTCATCTAAAACGCTTTTTTTTTGTCGAGGTCGTCTCAAACACCCCCATGGGAGCTATATAATTTATCCCCGATATCAAAAAAATAAAATAAACTTGCCTCCTATGGAATAATATGGGATCTAATGTGAAAGTTTGGTAACTTTAGCTCTTACCATCTCTGAGATCTAGGCGTTCACTCGGACGGACAGACGGACATGGGTATGTCGACTTCTCTATTTACCCTGATCATATTTTAGGTAACTTTGGGGTGTCTCCGACGTCTCCTTCTATGTTACATACATTTTCGGCTTGCACAAACTTAATATACCCTTGGTACCATACGGTACAGGGTATAAAAATCTGTAGAATAATTATTCCATATCAATATGTAAAAAAATATTATTTTTTATATGTATAAAGAGAGAATGAATTGTTTAAATGAGAGGTTGAACACTTTTTTGTACTTTTATTTATATATATTTCTGAGATAATTCTTTTAAATTTTTAATTTCAATAAGTTTTGACCAAAAAGCTAGACTTTATTTGATAAGAAGACAGAAATTTCCTCTCTCTCTGAAGCTCTGAAACTCTGAAGCTGAATAATGAGAAGATGAAGCTAAGTTTTTATTTATATTGGTTTCATCAAAAGTCAAAACTTTTTTTAAGGAGAAAACTGAAATTTCTATTTAAATCGAAATAGATTTATTTTCGGCCATGCTCCGGGAATGAAATCCGAACATTTTATTCGAATTCGTTTTGAAACCGAATTTATACTGAAATAATTTCAAATATATTATACTATTAAATTTTCTAATTTTAATATTTACCTAAAAAATAAATTATATTTTTTCATCAAATAATCAGGAAGTATGCATTCCAATGAATATTATAAAAATGTATTATAATTTGTTTCAAATATTTTTTTTAAAACATTAAATTAAGAAAACTTGTTGGTTAAAAAAAATGGAATATTTTTTTTCCAAAAAGCCCTTTTTCCAAGTTAGATTAAAGAAAAAATTGGTCAAAAAATATTCAGTATTTTAATTTAGTTCCAATTAAAAAAAAAATTTTTTATTATATTGAATATTACAAAAATATATTATAATTTTCAACATCTTTTGAGAAAAAAATGGCGGACGTAAAGTCGGGCGCGGACGACTTTAGGATACCCTGTACCACTAGCTTGTAATAAAGTCCGATTTCTTCACAAAAAACCAAAAACAGAAGAATTTTTAAGCAAAAATTTTTTTTTGACCGATCGTTCCTATGGGAGCTATATGATATAGTCAACCGATTTCAATAAAATTTGACACGGTGCTTAAATACCTTAAAAAGATATGAACGCCAAAGTTATTTCAAATATCTTTACAAACAAACAAAACACATCGAATTTTGTATAAAAAACGTGTTTTTGGACCGATTGGTCCTATGGGAGCTATATGATCTAGTCAAACGATTTGGATTAAATTTGGTACAGTGCTTAGGAACTATGAAATACTCACGAATGTCAAATTTGGTCCCAATATCTTAACAAACAAACGAAACACAGCAAATTTTGTTAAAAAATCGATTTTTTGGAAGATCGGACCTATGGGAGCTATATGATATAGTCAACCGATTTTGTTCAAATTTGGCACAATGCTTAATTGGTCTAAAAAATTTCCAAACGCCAAATCTGGTTAGGATATCTTTATTAAAAAACGAAATATAGCCAATTTTTCTTTAAAAAAGTTATTTTGGCCGATCGGTCCTATGGGAGCTATATGATATAGTCAACCGATTTTGATCAAATTTGGTACAGTGATTGGGAACTATAAAAAACTTTCGATTGCCAAATTTCGTTACGATATCTTCATAAACAAACGAATTATTCATCTAAAACGCTTTTTTTTTTCGAGGTCGTCTCAAACACCCCCATGGGAGCTATATAATTTATCCCCGATATCAAAAAATAAAATAAACTTGCCTCCTATGGAATAATATGGGATCTAATGTGAAAGTTTGGTAACTCTAGCTCTTACCATCTCTGAGATCTAGGCGTTCACACGGACGGACGGACGGACAGACGGACAGACGGACGGACAGACGGACAGACGGACAGACGGACATGGGTATATCGACTTCTCTATTCACCCTGATCATATTTTAGGTAACTTTGGGGTGTCTCCGACGTCTCCTTCTATATGTTACATACATTTTCGGCTTGCACAAACTTAATATACCCTTGGACCATACGGTACAGGGTATAAAAATTGCCTTTTTCAAGCTTTTAAAAAAAAAAATCGATTTTTTTTTTTTAATTTTGATATATATTCGTAACAAAAAAACAACGTATAAAAACCAGAGTTTATTTGGATTGACATATTTAAGGTTAAAAAAAAACATAAAATAACATATTTTTTATAAGAAAATGTATTGGTTAAAAAAAAACTAAATATTATATAACATAGTTATTATATGTCAACTTATATTAAAAAAATTTATTAAAAAATATTCAGTATATAGTTAGTCACAATTACTTAAAATTAAGCCGCAACGCATTAAGTTAAAAACTGAAATTTTGTGAAATTTTTATATTGGGCCATTCACCTCAAACGGCTTCATTAAATTTCAAAAATCGCTGGAGGCAGTTTCCAATATTTTATTTAGCTAGACTCTTTTGTAATTATAAATTTTAAAAATTGTTGACCAAAAAGCCTTTAGGATTGTATTTTTAAGGAAATTCCGCTTTAATCAAAAAAGCTTAACATAAATATTAATTTTTTTTTTGACCGTTTCTTATAAATGAAACTTGGATCAATAGAAGTTCAACCTGACCAAGGTAATGATACTAAACCTGAAATCTGTGAGCTGAACCCCAAAAGAAACATATTATAATAAAATTACTTTTTTCATATGAAAAGAGATCGAATTGTGTAATTGATACTCAAGTTGTTATTTTATTTTTATTTCGATGATTAATAATTAAATAATAATAATTATTAATTTGAAAAATTGTTTACCAAACAGCCTTGCGGATTGTATTTTTATGAAGAAGACAGAAGTTTCCATTTATAGCAAAAAAGCTTAACAATAATATTAATTTTTTTTTACTGAACCTTATAAATGAAACTTGGTCAACCTGACAAGAGTAATGTGATCCAAGCCTGGTGATGCAAAATCGGTGAACTGAACTCCACGAGAAACTTAACAGGACCGCTTTGCGGGTTTATAACAAAACTTCTTGCCAATCTACTAAGGAAGTTCTATAAAATATTTTTATATATTTTGTCGTACAATTGTTGAACACACAAATTTTTTCAAATGTAAATATCCTTTCCATCGAGCGTTCACCGTAGCTGCACAAAAATAATTCAACTGCTGAGCGCTGCTAATTAAATTTGTCTCAAAAATGAAGTCACTAAAATGAGAAGTGTAAATTTTGAATGCTTTTGATTGAGACAATTTACAGTTTATTTGCAACAACATAAAAGTTAATTAAAAATACATAAAAGACAAAGGACAACAGGACGAAGGAAGCAGGAGTAGCTGGAGAAGCTCAAGATGAGGAGCAACAAATTGCTTATCAACGATGCGCAGCATCTAATGACTGTAAATGTTTGCTTAGAAGTACTAGAAGCCATAAAATAGCAGCAAAGCAAGCGGACTCAAGGGCGTGGCAAGCCGCCCCATCCACAACCAACCGTCTCCACCCCTCCTATATACACACACCCACACACCAACACACACATCATAAGCGCTTGTCTACTTAATTAGAAAAACTGTCAGAAATTTTCAACATCAGAGAAGTACTGTATGAAAAATGGCAAAAATTGCTACTCGAGCCAGTGTTGGAAATTGCCAGTTGGCTACTGCCAGCCCAGCGCCAGTGCTGGGCTACAACACACTGACAAGTGGTGTGAAAAATGTTATATAATTATTGTACATGACATAATTTTTAAGGCGCTGCAAATGAGGGTAGCGTTAAAAAGCAACAAAAGCATAAAAAATAAAAACAAAAACAAAACGCAAAAGTGTAGCGAAAAAAAATAAAATATCTTAAATAACATAATTATTTATGGCAAGGCATTGAAAGCGCTTGATATCAAGGAAGCAATAAAAAGTGTAGCCTAGCACAGGGCGCTGTGCCAGCTCCGCTCCAGTGATAAATATGCGCCGGCTACGTAATCACTGGCAAAGTGGCATGCCGGAGCACTCAAATGTGGCAAACTGGCAGCACGTGGCAAGCACGTGACAAGGCGTTGAAGGGCGAACATAAAACAGCAAGCTATTAAAAAAAAAAAACAAGAAATGTTGCAGCCATTTTAAAGGCAAATTATTGAACATGAAACTGTCATATCAGCGACGAGGGTAAGCTGAAAAGTAAGCGCAGCGAAAGGCGATACCAAGGTGGGGCACACTGTTGGAATTGGTGGTAGATAGCTAAACAAATGATAATACCAAAAAATAATAATCATAAAAATTTCCCTGACTGATTATTTTATCAGTTGGTCCTGAGCGAAGCATTGGGATCTCTCTCTTAATAACTTTTTGAAGAGAAAAAGAATGCTGCAACGTTTATTGAGGGAAACTGCACCTGTAAGATTGGATTAGATTAAGCGAGGATGAGAAATCAATCTTAATGGGTACCCTGCTCACTGGCAATAGTTGCCATCGACGAGTGTACATTAAGGGCAAGCAGCCATCTTTCTTTTTGGCTACCAAGCATGGGTTAGCCAACAAGGTGACGCATTCCAGACAGCCAGCCGTGGTTTAGCAATGTAACAAAACGCTTTGTCTTGGTGACGCACCAGTTAAGCGGGAGCTGAAACGTTTTTTTCCTGGTCGAAATTACCCTCAAACATCGCGTGGCGTTGCAACTGTGTATATTTCCATCACTAATCTATGATGCTCAGGTCAAGTGGCTAAGGACATTGAGTTGAAGATTGACGAACTAAATGGAAATAGGGGAGAGATTTTTGCACTACGTTGGGTTATCTTCCCGAGCCATTAAAAACCAGGGAGATGCTAACGAAGGATAACTGGCTGCACAGCGAAAATTTGGGTTATAGGGAAGGCATGTGATAAATGTATAGAAAACAGGTAAATTGTGTTACCATTGCAAAGGAGCATTTGCCGGTATTTTATTATTATTACATATTAAATGCAATGAAGTTTCTTCCTCCATGCTACAGAGCCTATAATGTATCGTCAGAAGGACCGACAGGATTCTCACGGTTTTTTTCCCCCGAGAGTTATCATGACTTTGCACCTCTTACAGTTGTAGTTAGAGAGGAGGGTTTTTGACTGTTTAAACTCTGGTTTCTCTGCCCAGTGAAGCAGTCGTTTGTTATCCTCCTCTATTCTCAGTAGGCCCCGTACCACTTGGTTACCAATCCCAAAGTGTGGCTCAGGTTGTCAGTATTTAATATGGAGTACTTTTTTCACCATTTTTAACTGTGGGTAAAAACATTATGATATATTTACTTAAGACTCAGGAACACACAAATCAAAGTATAATCTCTGAGAGTTTCAAAACCAACAATGTTACAATATGATGAACGATGTGACATCAAAAACATGATCAAGAAATCGCAGCAAACTTTAGGACAACTCAAAAAATCAGGAACTTCAACTAAGAATCTTTAACTCCAAAATCGGATCCGTCCTACATACGGGTGCAAACCCTGTAATGCAGCTTCGCGGTCCCTGCAGCGAGTTGAAGTCTTTGTCAATCAATGCCTTAGACAGATGCCTTTAGCCGGAAACCATATCGAATGAGAGGCTTTGGGTACTAACAAAACAAAGTCCCATTAAGACAAATATAACGAAAAGAAAATAGAACTGGATAGGTACGCTAAGAAAAGCCCCGCAAGACATCCAACACACAAGGCAGACCATCCAATGGTACCCTCAACGATCACGCAAAAAGGGGCGTCCAGTGCACACATAAAGAAGGCAGTTAGATAACAAAGTTAAAGAAAATCAGACGAACTGGATCGAAATTAAAAGGATATTATCGGATAGAAGTAGATTTAAGAAATTTGTTACAGCCCTATGCGTCACTATGAAGTTAAAGAAGTAAGGAAGGAATTAGGAATACATTGCGGATACAAGCCAAATTAAAAATGGACCGGCTATATAAAGACAGCTAAATCTTAAATTTTCCCTCATTTAACCCATTTTAGGGAAAACAAATTTTTATTGGAATGAAATCAGTGTGCAAGCCATCGATATTCAATAAGAGACCCTATTTATAATGTTCAAATTTCAAAAGAATCCGTCAAATTTATTTTTAAAGACGTTTTGGGCTTTAAAAGGCTGGAATTTTTTATAAGCAATGGAAACACACTGAATACATTCTTTTAGATTTTAGATACGAAACGAAACCTGATTTAACACCGTGCGAGATATGGCCCTCCCCTTAACTCTAAGGATCACTCCAAGGACACCATTTTCAGTAGATTAAAGAGATTTAACGTGAATCAAAGCTCTCTATTAAAGTCCTAAAAGTCAATAACTTTTTAGCGTTGATGATAGATACGGAAAAACTTTGGTATAAGTGAATTGAATCCGGAAAGGATTACTTCAATGCCGACAAAATTCAATTGGAAAAATCAAAAAATATGCTTGAACAAAATTGTATTTTACTTTTTAGAGACAGTAGAATATTTTGGACATTGCTCTTAAAGTTTATAAAGTTGCAATATACAAATTTAAATTTTTGTTTTATAAAAGTTTCCTATTTTTGCTAGCTGACTAATTTTCAGCCTGCCCTCGTTTACTTGTATGTATGCCTACTTATCCATTTAGGTTGGTGTATAACCTTGAGCCAGTCAAAATAAAATGCTTTTCAATTAAGCAACTTGCATGCTCCTTAGTTGCCGCCAAAGGTTTAACTTAGTCTCACTCACACCCAAGCAAACTCACATACATAAACACTTACACTTATAGACACATACTAGCAGACACACTCATAGACACTCACACACAGTGTAAAACGGAACTTGCCATAAAATGCGAGGAGCAGTGAAAAATTGAAAGTTGAAAGTATGTGAGGCCGACAAAAATGCTTGGCATACTTTTCGGCGCAAGCATATTTAGCTTGTATTTGCTTGCTAACGAGCTGAAGAATTATGACTCCATTAGGCAAGGGCGCTTAGACTTGGCAATAACAACAAAAACAACAACGACAACGTCGACAGTGGCACGAAGACAGCTTCATGTGGCAAGCTGCATAGTTAGCTTAAAGTTGCTGCCATTTTTTTTTTTGAGTTTGTTTGTGTTGAGGAAGTGCTGCCATTTTGCGCAGATTACGCCTTGATGAACTTGAGGGTGAGCGGCTCAAAATACGCAAAAAGAAAAGCAAAAAAAAATGGTAGCGTTGAAAAATGTGTCAGTGTATTAGAGATGGGTGCGGACCTGGTACTTAAAAAGAAATGATAATATTAATGTAAACAACGTAATCATCACAAAGGCTATAAAAATATATAAAACGAATGGTCTTTAGTGACAAAAAAAAGAGTCCAAAGTATGCCACAAATCTACGTCAAAGAGTTCGAAATACAAACTGTGGCCCAAAAGTATCTGAGCTGTGTTTATAACTTCGCATTCCGATTGTCTAACGACTTTTTTTTATGTTGCCGACGTGACATTTTATTTCCACAAAAAGCTCAGACCCTTTTCAGAACATCCCCATTACTTAAGTTGTCGCCTTGTCAATACCTTTAAGTGGATTTTTTAATCTTAGGAGCAACTATCCCAACTGTACGATGCTAAAGAATTTGATTTTTTACCATGGGGTTTCGACCCCCTGCTTACTTTAAATTGGGTAATTTTCAGCATCATTTTTCCTTCTTTTTTGTCCAACTCGAATATTTGTCTATTTTAATTTGTATAATTGCTAGAGGGCTACGCCTCCTGCTCGCTCCAATTGTGGCCATTTTCGACGCGATTTTTTTTATTTGAACATCGTGTAAAGTTTGATAAAGAAAATTTGAACATCGCTTAAAATTTCTTTATCAAACTTTACGCGATTCTTTTTTGGTATTCCTTTTTGATTACGACCGACATTCAAATTTGCATTCTTAGATCTATTTCTTTCGGCCTATGTTTCAAAATTATTTTTGGTTATATACTATATACTTTTTTGACCTTTTGGTCCCTAACAAGACATGCAGATTTTCCTTCTTAAGTCCATTTTTTTCCATCCATGGCTTAATATTCTGAGTGTCATAGAAAAGAAGTTGACAAAAATTAGATATAGAAGTGGGATGTTATCAATAGTGTCACCACTCGATAGTTTAGACTTCGATTGTTAAAACTATCGATAATATCAGTAGTAATATCGATCAAAGTGAAATATGGCAAATATTAGAAAATTTTAGTACTTACAAAAAGATTATTTCAAAAGTTTAAACGTAAAGTATAAACGTTGTCAAAAGAGATCCTTTTAAAATTGAATCTAAGAAAACCCAAAAATTGTCCATTTAATCCATTTAAATAAACCACCAAAATCAGTAGAAGGACAGTAGTAGTAGTAGTCCAGTACAGTCGGATCTCTGAAGGTGGAATAATTTTTAGTCACATTTTTTAATTATTTCTACTAACCTTCCAAAAGCTCAACGGATTTACATCTTGACTTAAATTTTGAATGACCAATTTATGGAATATCAAAAATACCTGTTACCCTATTTTAGAGCTCTTTTTTTCCAGACACGAATTTGATGAAATTCTAATTTTTGGTCGCCAAAGTTGTCTACTATCTTAAAAGACTGGATGTCTGTGGCAAAAAGGTTCGATATAAAAAAGGTTTGATGTATTACCTCTGGTTTTGAATTCTTTTTGGCCGTTGATTTGCCAAAAAAAATTTTTTTTACACAAAAGTGTACTATCGATAGGATCCGTATTCAAAGCCATCGATAGGATCCGTAGAATTAAACTATCGATAGTACGTACAATCGATAGTATCCCACCTATAGTTAGATATACTTTATGATCTTTTGATCCCTCGATAAATTTTTCTATAATGCAAACTATCCAACAAAGTTTTGATGAATCGTAGTTTTCTAAATTTTAAATTCCAACGTAGCCTGATTCGTTGGAAATATCAGTAAAGGGGCCATAGCTGTCTACCCATTAAAATATCAAGAATTGGCCAACATTACTGGGCATCTTATGGTGGTGGAGATTCGGTTGATATTATGTTCAATCTTTTTTTAGCCTTTTTATTGGATTTCATTAGAGAGCCCTTTTGCAAACTTATTAGGGGGAATTATGACTCTTTATTGTAGCGGCTTGTATGTTTATTAATTTAGAGGTCAACGTATTCCAGGTTGAGGTCATTAACGAATAACTGAAAAGAGTGCCAAAAACGGTGCCTAAGGAAAAATTAATGTCATTTCGTGTTTCTTGACCCAAAATACGTTAGAAAACACTTTTTTACGAAGGTTTACTCAATGACCCTTAAATTTGTAAGCTAGTGTAATGTATATTTAAAGCATTCCATGGCTATGTTTGGCATTGGCATACCCTTGATATCCCCATTTTGACCAATCGCCGGCTCTTGTTTGACTTTGTGGTGGAAAGTATTTCGGCAGAAGGTCACATTTTTTGTTGTATAAGTTTCACGTGCATACCTAACCTGGTGGTTTTACCCCACGTAGAATATCCACAACATTTTTTTTTTATAAAAGAAATTTGTATATTGTTTGATACATCCATAGAGCCCATGCAAGTGAGTATTTGCCAGTTATTCTATTATGGGTAGAAATTCGGGTATCAATCGTCATTTATTTCCCCCAGGACATCGCAGCAATTCTTGTCAGTAGGAGCTTACGGTCTCAAAACCTTTTATCTACTACATAAATTAAAGGACCTCAAAATCATCAAAGCTCTCTCTACCCGCAACACAGCAGGCACAAAACTTGCCGCACAATAACTCACGACTAAACGTGTCACGAGAAATAGGCACGACTGCTGGGCCAGCTCTATACATAAATGCTGTTCTGGCAAAATGTAATGACAACGTCAACAAGACAACGCCAACAGATTGAATTTACAGAACAAACAATTTTCATTTGCAGTTGAATTAAGCAAAGTAATCCCTGGTGTATAGTGAAAACCTAGACACTAAGAATACGCCAGCAGCGGAGACTGGAGCAAGTGCAGCATCTTTTCTGTTGTTATTGTTGTTGTTGAACAAATGAAATGTGTTGCAGCTTAAGAACTAAGCAGCTCTCAACCACATTAAAGACAACAATGTGGCAGGAGCTTAGCTGCTTCTTAGAACTAGCGCCAAAAACAACTGTGCTAAGATTTCTTCCTTCAGCCTTTTCTTCAGCATTTCTCAACTTGCTACTATTTGCCTTTGTTTAGCCAGTTGATGAACAGCATTTTGCTTTTGAATTTGGCCAAAACTCAAGCATGCATGAAAACTGTGGAAATTGCAAGAGAGCTGCCTGCAGCTGCAGCAACATGGCCAGAAGCGAAGTCAAAGACAGCAAGGACCTCAAACAGCAAGCGCCAAGGAGTTAAGTCGCGCGCAGAGCGTGTGGAAACATTTAAATTAAAAGTAAATAGCTTAATGTTTGCGTTAAGTGGCAACAGGACGAAACAAGACGGCAATATAGATAAAGACAAACATTGAAGCAGCCGATTTTGGGAGTCTTTAGTAGAGTCCAGGGAGTCCAGAGAGTCTCTACTGTGTCTCAACGGCACTAAAAACGTTGCTTATCGCTGCTTATCAATATGAAATATTTAGCAACAAACTCAAGAGTAGCAAAACGCAGCCTGAGCTCAAAATGTTGTTAACACACACACACACAGGGACACACATATAGACGCATACATAGAAACAATTTATGCATAAAATTTGCATTTTTCGACAATCTGGAAAAATTGAAAGCAGCTGTCTCTGGAACATGGCTAGATAGCCAACATAGTACTGGCAGGCAAGATTGCATTTACTACTAGACGCTGTTAAACAATACAACCCACCAGGGCTGCAGAAAATGAATCAAGTGAGCTATAGTTAGTGGTGCGAAACTTTAATATTATTTTTATGGATATAGACGGCTTCATCTAGCTTTTGAAATGGTGGGAAAAAATATTTTTGTTTGCGAATTATTCTTTTAAAAATAAACTAAGAACATTTCATTTTTTTTATTTTATAATGCAGTCAAACAAAAATACGTATATTTTTACTTATTTATTTTATTTTATAATCACAGTTTTTAAATTTGACTAAAAAATGTTATCGTCAACATGATTAAGTCACACAAAAACCAAAAATGAAGTCAAAAAATATTTTAATGGAACGAAATTCAATATACCACTAAGGAATATACAGTCAACTCCCCCCAGGGGTCAACCGGTGTAAATTCAATATATTTCAAAAACCGATTTTTTTAAAAAAAAAACTTTTAGGTTTCTATAGATGAAATAAACGGAACTTGATAATTTTTTAAATTAAACTAAACTGTAGAAAATTAACAAATCGATTATGCTTGAAACCTATTTGTTGTCAAATTTGAAATATGATATATTTCGATAGTAAAAAATTCTGTACATTAAATGAACCAAAACTATTTTTCAAAAAATAAAATTATAACTTATTCTGAGATTTTAAAATTTTTTTGCCATATAACATTGAATTAGGATAAAGAAGGCAACATATTCCAAATACTAATTTGAAAGATTTTTTAAATGTTTAAAAGTATATGCAATTGAACTAAAGAAACGTCATAGAATCGTCCATTATATGCTCGATGCCATTGACATGAATGTTTTTGAAGTTACTCAAAAGAAACTATATTTTTTGGCTTAAATAAACAGGAGCATACGTGGAATTTTAAATTTAAACCATTTCTGAAATTTTTTGAATCATAAAAGCGTCAAAAGCGGGTATGCGTTTTTTTAAAATTAATTACGGAGCATAGCGTAGCTCCAAAACAACTAACTAAGACACTAATAAAGACGAATTCTTCTTATTTAATAATTTAAGAATTCTTCTTATTTAATAATTTAAGAAATTTTCGGAATATGAAACACTTTCATAAAAACATTAAACAAGCAGATGATTTCATTAAATACTAACTTGATCAAAAAGTTCCAGGAATTTATTCAGAAATTCTAAAATACAAGATTGTTAAGATCAAAATCAATATTTTGCCCTTTAAACAATTTCTCATTAACTTCAACGCATTTATGGTAGACCTCGAAAAATTTGTTATAATCGGTTTGCGGTATGGCCATCAGAGCCGTCTTCGATTTTTCTATGTTCTCATATCGGGAGCTGTAACGCGTTCTATGGAGCGGTTAATCAAAGTAGTCATTGTTGGTAATAAAGCGATTATTTGATTGATTACTTAATAAAGTGACTTCAAAAATCGTCATATTTCCTTTTTTAAAAAAAAAAAATTTTTTTTAAGATCAGTACGCAGCATCGATAAAAGCAACACAGCAAAACAAAGTTTCTTTAAAAAAAAACGCTTACAAGCAGAGCTGTATCATTTTGATAATTGAAGCTAGATGGCGCCACCAGTTACAAGAACTACTAGGCTTACCTCTTAAACAAAAATTCAATGCAGCAAGCTATTTTGATGGCGGAATATATGACGAGTGGAAAAATCATACTAATCTACTGCATTTCTACAAACTAATTTATTTTCTCTCTACCGTGAAAGATTTCGCATCAAAAATGTATCTTTTTAAGTCGCAAAAGTAATCATTATTTAACAAAAAATTGCAAACACTTAAATGTCTTGCTAAGACCAAAAATTAAAAACTTATCGTGAACTGGCTCAGATTCAGGATTAGGTCTTAGGCCGGGTTCTTCACCTCGAAAACACAACTAATATACTGCTTTTATAAGAACTACTTTATTTTCTCTTTACCATAGGAAATTTCATTCAAAAGAATTTAACTTTTTTATTAGGCTGCCAAAGAGTTCACTATTAAAAAAACAATTTAAAGATTAAAATGGCTTTCTAAAACAAAAAATTAAAAATTTTACATTTCATGAATAGTTGAAAATCCAGGATTTATCTTAGGAGGGGTTCTTCACTATGAAGTGAATATATGTGTCGGGGCTCGCAAAAGACAGTCAACTCATTATTTAAACTTTTGAGATATTTGCATTAAAATAATTTTTTTTAAACCACGAAATATTTTCTCTATATTTAGCAAAATACTTGATCGCTGTAAAAATTTTTTGACTGTATTTTTAGTTGCAGCATACCATGTTTCAGGACGATTTATTGAATATATATTGTATATTTATACATTTTCAAGGAAAATAATAATTTTCGTATATATATAAAACACTCTCTGCTCCGTCCCTGAGTCTGTCATATTTTCTTAACATTCATCGATGGGTCGGTCCGCTTTAAAAATTTTATTAAAAATGTTGATCATAAACTAAATATAAAAGAAACTCGTTAAGTCTGGTGAAAACTTTTCGCTTATACAGTTTATTAAAGAGAATCGACTTCTGGCAGTTTGCACTCTAAAAATACCATAAAAAACTAAACTCCTCCACTTTTTTACACTCAGCAGGAACCTTTTAAAACTCTCTCTAAACAAGCATAGTCGCAACTCCATTGAACCACTGAAACTTCACTAAGGCCATGGCGGGCTTCAAAAAAACACACACCCACACACACAATCGGGGATTTACACACACTCTTACAACAACAGGACAATGGGATCGAAATCCCCAACGTCGCATGTCTCGTTTACGGCAGCACAGGCAAGAAAGGAAAACACAAAAAGGATATTCAAATTTTGTTGCCCAGACTTGGCCATTGATTGTCCTGCTGAGTGTTTTTGTTAGTGTGCGTCTGTGTCTATCGGGAAGTCCTTATGCCAGCGATAATTACAGTTTTTTAGACGCCCCAAAGACAAACTACAAAAAGACAGCAAAAAAGTGTTAAGCTTTAAAGGCAAAACGCCATTTTGTGTGAGACGCCATTTGCAATACGACTTGAGTGTGAACTGCGTGCCAGGGCGCTGTAAACGTTGCCCATTGGAGGAAGTCAGTCAAGTGATGCCAAGTGGTCACGTGCTCAAGCCAAACTGACTGACATCCGGCCAAAGTTAAAAAAAATAAATCCCAAAAAAAATACAACAAAAAAAACAAGCACAATGGCAACAAGCTGAAAAACAAAATGTACGCTCTGCCACGCGTGATTTATGTGCTTTATCTGCCATTACAGACCTGCCCAGCAGAACCACAAAATACACCCAGCTCCAACTCTACTACATCGGGTAGGTAGGTAAGAGCTTCTCGATAAGACCAACTGCTTACCTGAAATTCATTCGCCATTGCAGTCAGCCAGCCGGAGTCAAACTCCTGTACAGTCTCCTCTTCCGTGACTATCTCCTGCTGCTGCTCCAGCCACGGCCAATTGTTGGAATTTATGGCCGTGGCTAATTGGTAAAGCAGAAAGTTGCCGCGTGCTATGTAAGAAAAAAAAAGTACTGCATTTAGTCAGTGTTGGTTAACTTGGCTTTTAACTACTACATACTAAATACTTGTTGGCATTGAGCATGGAAAATTAAATTTCCAGCGCCATGTCTGCAGTTTACTACTCGAGTATTTGATTTTGAAGTTTAACTAGCTTCTTACTGTCAGTTAAAGTGCAATTTGCCATAAACCAAGCTCCATTCCCAAAGGCAAGCAGGAGTCAGGACAAGACAAGGAGCTTCCTCTTAAGTAAAGTAAATAGTCTGTAGTCTGCTGTCAGGTGATTGGCAAATGCGCACATGAATCTTTGATAAGCGTATCAAATTGCAGTCATTAGAAAACTTGCTGACTTTTATGTTTTTGTGTGCCAAAGAAGCAGACAAAGACGTCAAGGAAGACAAGGAAGATGGAGCAACAAAAGGCCACGAATAAATGATTGACGGAAGGACAGCATTAAACTGATGTCTGTTACCAACTGACAATCAATTGTTTAATGGTTTATGCGTGATTGTGTTGAACAAGAAATTGCGAGTTTGGGTTTTTGACCATAGGGCCCGCGTAGCCAGATTTTGGCCAAAAGTCTACCAGAAGAAAGTCTTAATTTGGACAAAATGATAATTGCATATGAGGAGCCTAAATGAGTCCTGCGTTCCCCAGTTAGGGTGAAGAAGGACGAGAACGGTCCCCGGCGTAATCAGCACTCCGGGTACATGGCCTCGCTTAAGTATCTCAGGACACTTAGCAGCCGTAATCTGGAATTGTTGACAGCGAAGGTGAAGGCGTTGACGAAAAAGCATAAATATAATGTGCGGCGTTTCGATCGGCCATCCTTGGTGAGCGCTGTTCATTTGCAAGCACTAAATACGACTGCGAAGAATGAGGAGGAGGTCGAAGAAGGAACAACGGCGGTCTCGGAGCTCCCTTTTACATCGGAGCAAGCCAAAGCCTCTAGTAAGGTCCCTGAGAAGAAGAAGCGTGGGACCACAAAAGAGAGATCGGATGACAAAAAGGATGGTATCTCCAAGCGCCAAAGATCTAATGACTCGACGAAGGCCGCGGGGAACAAGCGAGCTATATCAGATTATGGTTGGGCGAGCCTATGCTCCAAGCCGGAACTACAAAGAGCCATTTTCGACAGAAATGACCCGAAAGGAAAAATTTCGCTCTATAATTGGCTCAATTTGGAGAGATTCCTCATGCAGGTCATCCATGACGCCAAGACACGCAGCGATGATCCTTTCACCGCTGAGTTTGATGGCATAAATTGGTTCAAGGGTCCCGAAGTCGTTGCTTGTGCCAACAAGGAAGCTCTTAGGTTCCTCACAGACACTGTCAATTAGTGACCCCTGGCCTAATGCTAGGATCGAGGTCGTAACCATAGACCAAATTCTGGTCCGCCCGATCATGAAGATATGGAACCAACCACCAATTATGGAGGACCGAACCAACCTTAACATGGTAAAAGATCAAAACAAGGACTGTGGTTCCGATGACGATGTACGAGGGTGGGAGGACTGGCTCACAACTGAGACGGCTCAAATTTCCGAGAAAAATAGTTTAATCCTTTACGAACAAAATTTTATTACTTTAAAAATTATCATGGAAATGCCAGATTTTTGGACAAAATATGAGAATCTGGGCCCACAGTGTATTGGGATGATTAGAGACTTTTGCTCGAATGAATTAGCACATGAGATGTTCCTAAGCTGTTTCTGCATAATATGGCAAGCCACGAATTCCAGAGCGGAAAAACTAAGCAAGTTCCTTACCAAAAAAGGCCTCTAAAGTTAAAATTAAATTCGATTCGGTGTTGCATAAACAACATTATTTTTGATATTTTTATATTAAAAAAAAATATATATATAAAATGGGCTGACGAGCTTTTAAAATTACAAATTTTTTAAATAAAGAATTGATGCCATAAATTTTGAATATTTATTAGAATCTTTTTAAACATTCTGCATAAAATGTTTTTTCTTTAATTTTATGTATTTAAAACAATTATTTACTGCCTACATGATAGATTGCACGTAGAATAATTTTGTAAACTAAATTATAAATAGTTTAAAAAAATTATTTTATATATTTTATTTCGCAAAAAAAAAAATTTTTAAATAACCATTCGAAGGAGAAAGAGGAGCTAACCCCTATAGTCTAAAAACAAACTTTAATTTTTCAGCCTTATTAATTTTTGCAAAATTTTATAATTTTCAATATATAGCCTTAACCAAATATTATAATTTTAGTCTGAATTTATTAACAAGTAAAACAACTGGAATATTTAATAGCAAACCAAATTTTTCCTTCTTTACAATGTTAGGCTACGTAACACAAATCACGAATTATTTATTATAATACAATCTTCGCCCTCGCATAAACTTCCAACTACCTGCTTTGGTTTCTTCCTGGTTGTGTGTGTGCTTGACAAAGGTAAACTATCTTTCGATTGAAATTAAATCAAAACGGAAATGAAATTGTTTGCCAATCAAAAAAAAAGGCAGCAAGAAAACGTATCACTTACTTTCATACCCAAAAGATATACCAACGTTAGTAGTAATATTACGCATACGCCAGCTTGACATTAATCATACGCACTGCAATAACTCAGCTGCCAGCCAAGACTCAAACCAGAAACCAGCTAATGCAATAAATCAGACATAAAAAAGTTTAAGCAGCAATCCTTCAACATGAATGCAACTGACTGACTGACCCAAAAAAAACTTTTTTAAAAGCAAAAGTTTCCTGTGCAAATATTTGGGCAGCAGCAAAGGCAACAACTTGACCAACAAACCACTAGAAATTTACATTTAAATGACAGTAACAAACAACAAGAACAACCAACAACAACGGCTTACAGTGGGCCAAAAGTGGGTTACAGTGGGCATGTCATGACGTAGACACAACAATGTTGTGCATATAAGTATGTTAAGTGTGCTGTGGCTGGGTTTATGTTTAATGATGCCAAGAATAAACTTGTGCGAAGGCAAGTGTAAATGTGAGTGTGTGTGTGTGTGTGTAGAGAGCAAAAAAGCGCACACACACATGTGTGTTTCACACACTACAAGAGCGTGTTGACAACAACACACTGCACAACAACGAACGCATGGCTAAGCAAACAAGCGGGCCAACAGCAGCGACACCAACAACAACGACGACAACAACAAAGCGAGACAAATGACACCCTGTGACATATAAATGCTAAAAATGGCGGCGACAAAGTCGACGTCGACGTCAACGTCAGCATAGCTGTGTGTGTGTGCGTTATGCTGCTGCAGCGGAAACCAAGCAACACTTGTCAGCAGCAATGGCGGACGGATGCAGCAATTGTCAAGTAGTAGTAGAAGCAGCATGCAGGAACTGAAACCCCAGACGCAGTGTTCATCATGCTAAAGCAACAATTTTGAAAGCAAATGATAACAGATGTTTATATAACTCAATCAGAGATGACAATAAGGTGGCCATGAGATGACCTTTAAATCAAATTGTTGCGTATTTGTTAGTAGAAGGTAGAAAGTTTTATAGCTGATGATAAGATGATGAGTACCTAGTACTGAAAATTGTATTTTTTTAGAATGTGCTAAGAAGCAGATTAACACTCCTATAAGAAGAATGATATTTACGTCACATTAGGTTATAACGGAGTTGGAACTCAACTTAGGCCTAGAATATATTGTAATACTACTATGGTTGATATTTTGTAACTCTTCCCCACTCAGAGGATTCCTATATGAATAGAGACACTGCCATGCGGCGGCCTGAATAAGCCTTAGTAGGTTTTGGGCTGGGCTGTGCTCCGAGTGCACAGTCTAGGGCTGTGACTGCAAAGGTGCCCCACTGTCTCTAACTCCTTCTCATTGCCACAGCTTCTACAGAAATCATGGTGGGGAATGTTAAGCCTGAATGCATGGATTCCCACCAGCCAGTGTTCGGTAATAGCACGGATTACGCTCGAGCATTGGGACAGCAAAGACATCAAAGTTCCTTAGTTCTTTTTCTGCTGTATGTCGGCCATGTTTACCGAGAGATTCTGCACGTGCTCGATGTCCGATTCCACGTTTAGCTTGCAAAGGGAGCGAAGCAGTGTCGTATTCGCAGTTTACAGCTGGTATGATGCTGGTAGTTGCTTGTCTAGCCAGTTCATTTGCAATACAGTTGCCCTCGATGGGACCCATATGAGGTTGATTAAAAACTGCTCAGCCAGCTGCTCCAGAGACAGGCATCAGTTGTTCACTGACCTCATGCATGATGTCAACGAAGCGAGGGACTTCATAGCCGCTGTCCGAGTAGAGTCAGATTTTCTTAATTCGTTCTCGTAAGTTTCAGTCAGAGCCTCAATAATGCAGGTGATCCGGGAGTCGGAAAGCTGTTCTAACATGTATACACCTCCATCTACACAATTGTCCAACTTAGAGCCGTGCGTGAAAATATTCAGTGAACCAACTGGGCCTGGTATGCTTTTAACTTATCACAGTATCTGCTCCAGGAAAATTAGACCTGGTTATCTACGCTTCTGAAGTCTCGATGCAAATTCCAACTAATCACATACCATTGACATGTATAAACTAGAAGAGTAACTTATTATAATGACATTATTATTATTTGAAACCTATTTATTCAGAAGCCAGAAGAGTCAACATAACACAGCTGTTTTGATGAAGTGCGAAATTTTTCCACCAAACACGTGCGCGTGCGATCCAAATAAACAACAGAGTGTTGCCCAATGATTTCGTGGGAAAGCATACACAGCTGTTTTGTTTTAACGTCACAGCCATAACTTATTGAGGCATAGAGAAAAATGTATATAAGACCACACTTAAAGTGAATAAAAAAGTTTTGACCAATTAGGATAGGAATTAAGATAAAAACCTACCTTAAAGCGAGATCTCACAATACTACAAAATCGGTGATCGAAATCTGTTATCACAGTAGCCATTACAACGGCAAGCTGACGAGGCATACAAATGAAACAGAGAGACGCCTATTGATCCCAGAAATTCCAAGGCGCCTTAAAGGACTTCACCCTCTATTTTCAAGATCGACTTTAAAGTTAGCCACCTTACACTTTTCCAACACAATTAGGTATAATGTACAAGTATATACCAAGTGCTCAGTTTATGTATAAAAAATAATATCGCCCAAAAGAACGCCACTTTCTCTCTGACTCTACAGGCCCGCATCGTCAGCTTTCAATGACGTTTTTGACGATAACTCCTCTGGCTGTTCTTCCATTCATTGAACGTATAAGCACTTCTTCTTCCTGGGCGTTGATAGTCCGTGTACGACCTCAGCCTTTCGTATAACATCATTCCACTCTTCTTTATCTCTCGCTCTGTCTTTCCAATTAATGATACGAATTCTTCGTAGATCTTCCTTTATTTCGTCTCTCGAGTCTCTTACTTCGGTCAAGTTCTTCTTCTGTTACCTGGTAAGCTTCCCGTAAAAATGTTCTTTTTAGCAGTCCTAGTAAGGTTTAACTCTTGCCAACATTGGCGCGTTGATGTTTCCGGTGCCTTATCGACACTGGGCCCAACTGCCGCAATATTACAGCTTGTACGGAATGGACGGGCATGCAAATATGGTGTAGTGCCGGCCACTGAACCAGCAGACTCGAAGCGATCAATAATTTTCTTGATTCCGGTCTCGGAAAGCTGATTAAACTGTCCTAAAGCTGCACGAAATGTTTTTTTTTACTTAATGGCCATTTTCTAAATATGCCTGTACCACATTTACTCGTAGCTCATTTGTTAGACGACCCAAGACTAAAACTGAGTAGGTTTGAACTTGAGATATGTCGAAAAGCATTCACTTTGGACTGGTATCTTCCGAATAAGGAGTGTTTCACAAACAATTCAACAGATGGCCTACCCTATATATTGTATAGATTGAAGTATTGGTGAAAATGGAACAGAATAACCCATAAATATAGTAAATGCATTTTCCACATAAGGTATAAAGTATGTTCTGGTTACTGTAAACAAATTTAAGATGACGAAAACCAGTACCTAATCAAGGGATTCAAGGCATGAAGCTCCATCAGTCAAGAAACCAATGACGACAAAAGTCTCTGGAACCGTCAAGTGGATCAATGTAAAAAATTTTTATGGTTTCGTACATCAGAGCGCTACTACAAAGAATAATCCCAAAAAAGTATGTCGCTCTGTTGGCTGTTGAGTTCGATGTGGTGTTTGGGATAAATGGCCACGAAGCAGCGTTCTTTCCATTTAGTTAACACTTTTTCAACCGTATCAACTACTATATATCACTTTTTTTTTTGTACATTTATGTCGTGCAGCTTAACATCTTCGAGCTTTGGTTAAAGAAAGCGGCTCCTTATTACTTTTAGGCAGAAAATTGAGCTAGATCATAATTCCCAATAGGCAAACATTTTTGAAGTCACTTTTATGCAAGCTTCAAATCGGGTTCTAATATATAGAGTGCATTCACTTCGAAGTATAGGACCCCCTTACAACTAAACATTGCTTAAATGACTATACAAACCATCCAATTTCGAAAAGGTTGTAAAGTTAATCCTACTGTGTGTCACTTTCAGTTACCCGTAATTGTTAACCCTTCTTTATTTTGCTTTTTTTGTCTTTTGAGCGTTTACTGTAGCTGCATGTTAACAGCCAGGCTAACCAACAGTGATACTTGAGTTATTTCGGTTTGCTGCACTCACACACACACACATAAACACTTAAGCGCACTCATACACAGATACACACACGCACACACCTATACACACTCCCCTGCATTTGCAGCGGGTAAAACTGGCTCAACTAAATGCAGTTGAAACGAAATACCAATTACAAAAGCGTTGACATTTGGATTGACTAGGCCCAGTGGGTAGCGTCAGCTGGATTCCCTTCTAGCCTAGACCCGACTCACTAGACTTCAGACCCACTCGGCTAACCACAGTGCGTGCAAGTGCTTAACAACAAAGTTAATTGCATGTTTCAAGCCATGGCTTAAACCTTTTCTTTTTTGTGCGTCTGTTGCTTACCTGATGCGGGCAGCTCGGCCCAAATGCGTTGTGCTGGCGTCCACGCTGACGCCAACGCCAACACCGACGCTGACGTCGACGTTGCTAATGAGGCAGCTGCAAGGCCGATGAGGCAGACCCATATGGAAGAAGAAGCCGACATTTTCGGTTGCTAAAAAGAGTTAATAAAGGGAAATTTAGAGAAGCTTTAACTTTATTAAGTAATTTAGAAAGCCCAAACATGTTAGTTGTAACAAAAAAGCAAATTGTGCAACTTGTTGGCCATTGTGTTAAGTAACCAATAAACAAGAAAAAGTGGCAGACAAGGTTATAAGCAGGAGCGTAGAAAGCGCTTAGCAAAGGGGAAAAAGTAGAGAAAAGTTCTTTAATAAATAGGGGAAATGATATGTGAGATATAATATTTTTTAGTTTTAGCTTTTAGCATTGCCTTGGAATTCATTTCAAAAATAATTTTTAAATGCATTTTAGGTTTATGGGTGACATTTTATTATGGAAATAAAAATAAATTTTGAATTATTTATAAAATATAAATCTAGTCCTTTTATCTTTTAGAGTTTTGGAGGCAATTTACCACCTAAAATTCTTTTTTTTTTTAAATTTTGAAAATAAGGTTTTATTTTATTTTATTTTGTTTTATTATATTTTCTTTTACTTTACTTTATTTTGTTTTATTTTATTTTATTTAATTTTACTTTATGTTATTTTATTTTATTTTGTTTTATTTTATTTTATTTTATTTTATTTTATTTTATTTTATTTTATTTTATTTTTTATTATATTGGACTTTTACAAAATATTGACTTCCTGTTGTTTTCAAAACCCTTTCGCCGCATCTGTCTACGCCCTTGTTGCAAAGCCATGACTTCTCTTCCGACCAGGCCACTTGATGTGGTCGGATCCTGCTCTTTGCCTCCATCTTTGCTGCCAATTTATTTGATAACAGGAACAACAGCAAAAACAGCTGCAACAAAAACAATAACCATAGATTTGCTAGCTGCCACTTGTAGTTGGGCTTATTAACGCTTCACTTAGAGCCAACTTGCCTACCAATCGCTTATTCCTTATATCTTACTCTTAGACCAACAGCTGCACAATGGCGGCCACAACTTGCTTGATTTTCCCAGCCAACAAATCCTTTACTCAGGACCACGTCTAGCCGTCTTGTTGCCGCACTTGAATGGAGGCGAAGATTTATTAGGCTTCACAAAGTGAAGTGGGAAACCCTTGAAAGATTTAAGTGCTTGAAATCTACAACAATAACAACGATAACAACAACTTTATCCAAGTTGATTGTTACTGTATATACATTTATGGCAATTGTTTAAGCCGTCTGAGCGCAATTAAGCGGCTTTAAATTAAATAAAATAACTTAGAATTATATTCATGCTGAGTTTTTTTGTTGTAAGCTATGGCCAGACACGGTCTGGTGTCTTGAAAAAATAAAGTTTTCTTTTTAAATCTCTTTAAATTGTGTAAGCGCCGAATAAACTAACTTTTCGATTATTTTAGAAGAACGTACATATTTTTGGCTCATTAGTATATTGGGTGCGGCTGGCCTGACCCATCAAATTAAGAGTGTCTAGATTGAGAATAAAAAATTAATTAGAGAATGAAGTGGCGGTATAAAAGTAAAAAATTTCACTATACACACATATAATGAATCCCAATCTTTAGTTTAGTTATCCTAGAAATAATATTTTCCTAGCTCCTGGCGCTTATACAGACGAACTAGCAGATGGATAATTTAATTTTGACCTGTTTATCGTATTGAATATTATATTCGGTGATCTCCGGAGAATCTTTTCGTCTTTTTTTTCCTTTTTATCCTTTTTACCGAGATTTGCCACTACTTTTTCGAGTATCTGGTTTGGAATAGCGATGATTAGGTAGCAATATTTGCCTCGAGATCATTGAATGTAACTGACAAAACAGTATCACTGTACTGTAAGATACTGGCACTTACACTGATGGAAGTGACCAAGAAGTTAAAAAAACTTGGCTGATCTTATATTTTTCATAAGATTCAAAAGCTTAATTTGAATACTGCCTAAATCGGAAAAAAAAATTTTTGATAACTAAGGATTTAACTCACAAATTTAGATACTAATCTATTTATTATTATTTCCCAGTTCAAATTTTAAGGACAGATGAAAGTTTTGGCATACTCAACTAGTGTTATAATCACAAAAATAATGATTCCCTCTTCGGCAGCCTCTTTGGAATTCGCCATTTTTCAAATTTTAAAAGCGATTAAGGTTCTTATAATCAGCTCTCTCAAAAGTATCTGAATAGTATATCACAATGGTTGCAACAATAATTTTTTGAGAATAAGATTAAAAATACTGATTAATCATGGGGGTAATGGCGCCTATTGTAGCTCCGCCATTTTGTAATATCAAAAATCATCATACAGTTTTAAATAATAGGCGAGAAACGAATATGTTAAGACCAAAAACGTTAATTTTCTTAATAATTTAAGTGTGAGGGGTGGTGGTTGATTTGACAGAGAATACCCCATATTTAATATGACCTGCTTGAAGGAGAGATTAATTGGCGATCGATGAACAAACCCATAGGGTAAGAGCTAGAAGCATGAAGTTGCGAAGGATACTGCAGATTTTGAAATTCTTTGGCGCCAGGTGACGGACGCTATGGTCCAGTGGAAGATAAAGGAAATTATGATGATGAAGTGACGGTAACTGTCGGTCAAAGTTTTTATTTGCGGATTTTGGAGGAAACGAGGGAAGCCCCTATAAAAATAAACAACCAAATACTCTAAAAACCTTAAAACTTTTATGCTTTTAGTTACATCGGTTCGAGGGTTTATGCTAGTCGGAGAGGCAGATCCACCATCCTAATTTTTCAGCCAGTCCAACCTAGCGAGAGGAGCTCGAGAAGTCGGGTTACATTGGTTGCAGTTTTTATGTTGGTCGGAAAGGTATATGCTTCTTCTGGTTAGTGCGTCACACTTCGTAAGTTTGTATTGGGATGTTTCCTACTAAATCCGCAGACTTACAGGTATGGTCCCGTAAGAGTACCAGCCAATATTTTTGACGAATTATAGGGCAACTATTATTACTATGTTATTAGGGTTCAAAGCTTCATCTCTTGTTAGTTTTTTAGCTGTTTATGGGTGGTTTTATCGATGGGGATCAATCTGATGATGGCATTGCCCTGTTGACGTAGATAATTAAATTGGCTCTCGGAAAAATTTAAATTGTATTGCATGTAGCTCACAAAATTAAAAACAACAAGAAATAAAGGCTGGGTATTATATTTGGACCCTCTTAAAGAAAGGTTCTTTCAAATTTGGTCGAGAAAATCTATTATTTTTTTTTTGCCAAAAATCAAAGCTACAATTTTATAGAATAAGAGGAAAAAAAGGAATTTTTAATGCGATCAATATTTATAGAAATGAGCGTTTTGAGCGCACCTAAGTCGCGGGCGCTGAAAATTTTAAAAGCGTTTTTTTCGGAACCGTGTTTTTCATAAGTATTTCAAGCATAGGACTTGATCAATTGTTTCGATTCCCTTTATTAAAAGCATGTTTGAAAGGATGTAATTTTTTAAACTAACTATATACATGCGAAATTGTTAAATTGTTTTTTTAAGCAAAGTCAAATCACAAAAAAAATATATATATTTTTAAACATCTAAATTGTAGTTAATTTTTAGAGAATTAAAACAAAAATTCGAGGACGATGTTCTGCTTGCAGAGGCAGACAAGAAAATCGCATTCTAAATAGGAACTTTGAATTCCCAAACTTCGACTTTTTTCGGCCAAATTTGAAAGAACCTCCCCTTAATTCAACCAAATTACTTTGTCTATACATATAATAGCTTATGCCACCAAGGCTCACAAGCCTTTTAAACAAAAGAATGGTTGTTTTTTTCTGTTTACCATTTCCCCCACCAGGTTACTATAAATCATTTCCCAATCGCAGGCAAAGATTTCATTTTACCTCACTATGTACGGCCGAAATTCATACAAATTTTCTTTTCAACAATTCCTTCGCTAATCTTAATGGCCTCTTAAATTATTTTTCTGTGCAGACAGCAACTCATATTCCAAATTCTTATTTTGATTTGGTGAAATCTCATCATAATAATTTTAACTTCATTTATTGTATTTTTTTATTTTAGAGTACAATCATTGCAATCGAAATTCCACTTCTGTTAACAGCTGATCTCAACCAGCAGTGAAAATTCCAAGTGCACACGTAAAATTGAAAACTCAAAATAAAACAAAAAAAAACCTTCAGCGAAATTGTGGAAATTCTTTGCATACACGCGCAAACCTCTCAGCAAAGTCTCTGAGTCTGTCTGCGTCCTCGATGTTTGCAGTCTGGCAAGGAAAACTAACTAAGCTCACAACCCCGTCAACATCCCCAACAACATCTCCTACAATAGCCAAGTTAACTCCTTTGCCAGCTTTGGCAAATTGCATTGTTTCGGCTGTGCGCACTTGCTCCTGTTGTAATTTAATGAATAAAAGAGCAATTCACTAGAAATTTCATAACAACGCCTCAAACAAAAACAAGTAGACAAAGCACAACAACAAAAGGAGGGGATTAGAACATCCAGACTAGTAAAATACACTGTAATTAAGAAATTTTCTGAAAATGAAGTGGTTAATGTTTCAAAATTGGATTCACTTTTTTGAAAAAATTCTAGAAAATAAATTAAATTTCTTGTGAATAAATTTATTTTTTTTTTTTGAATAGAATGGTTTTTTAGCAATTATTTTAAAATGGAAAATTTTTAATAAATGGTAAAAAAAAAATCGCACCACTTATAGATTAATTGCAATTTTTGTCTGTAGGTCTTTGAAGTTAGTTTTTGGGGTCCAAAAATATTTTTTTTCCTGCAATTTTGATAAATATTCGTTTTGCCGATTTTATTCTATATATACATAGATATAAAGTGGCAATAAAAAGACCTATTTAAAAAAATGGGGAATTACGTATTTGAGACTTTTTGAGAATTAAAAAATATTATAAAGTTTTATATTGATTGAAAAAATATTTTTTTTTAAGTCCCTTACAACTACTATTTAAATTACTGACTGGAGCATAGAGCCTAACCTTTTCTAATTTCGAAAAATAGCTTTTTGCAATGTCTTGAAATCCGTTCCAATAACAAATTATTTATTCATAATAATCATAATGTCGTTATTTAAAAAAAAAATTTAAGTTTTTCAACAAAATATTTTGTTAGTTTACTTATTTAAAAAATAAGTCTTGTACTAAATTAAGTAAGTTGATCCTTTTGTCAAAATATAAATAATTAGGAAAAAATCATTCAGATCTAACTTCCCAAAAGGTATTCACGCTTTAGCCTGTTGCCTGAATACCTTAACTATATCTTAGCAGCCACTTAATATACCCAAACTACAGGGTATCAAAAGGACAGTGAAAATTCTGTTTGTAAGGCAGATAGTACTCAAATTACACCAACAAACTTACATAGTCACACCCTTACCCACACCCACATCCACACCCACCAAGTGAGGTTTAATGGGGAAAACTAAAGTGCTGCCCTTCGTTGACAGCAAATGCAAGCGAAGTCTGTCTGATAGTCCTTCTCAGATGTTTGTACAGTTAAGGCGATACAGAGGAAATTGAGGGAAATAGTATCCTGTCTACCTTTGTTGTTGATTCTGTGGCATTTGGGGAAACACGGCCAGCAATAAGGAGTTGTATTAAAACAACAATAAGAGCTGATAACGAGTTCTTGAGATGAGCAGCACATGGATCGCCTTAAATGTAGCTGCAATGTTTTTATTTTTTTGTAAACTTGTTAAAGAAGTAACAACGAAGCAGTCTGTGATTTGGTTTTTGGTTGGTTGGTGTAGCCAGTGGTGGCGACAAGTTTTTGAACAACATTGTAATTTCTTTTTGTTTATGAAAATTTTATTTAAATCTAATACAGACTGAAATAGTCAAAGGGATTATAGTGGGCTTAATTGAATTTTTTTTTATAAAATAGATGGATGTATATAGGCTTATAGAAAATTCAATAACAATGTACCTGGCTCCATAAAAACTATGGGTTCGAACTGGTTCTTATTTTTTGCATAAGAGCTCATTTAAAAAAATTGCGCAGTTGAATTTGTCGGGAAAAAAACGAAAACTACTATTACGTACTACTACTAAGGATTCTGGACTTCTAAGTGCAGCGTAGAGCATACCTACCAATGATGCAGAAATGCAGAAGTGCTAGACCAACAATGTACGCAACAATCAGCTGTTTGCAATTGTCATCAGTGTTGTTAGATATAGGATATTTTAATACTAAATAGCTTACTAAATGCTTCTAAAAGAAAATCTACCATATTTTGTATTTGCATTATTTAGTTTTAGCTTAATAGCCTTATCGATATTTTTCGTGCGTATCGCTACATAAAAAGTTTTTCATTCGTATATCGGTACGTTATATCTCTTTTTACTGACACCATGCATGATACGACTTGTTTTTAAATCCATTCAATACTTCAATATAAGAAAAGGCGCATTAGTTTTAACATTTCTTAGCCTAGTTGAAACTGAAACAGGACATGACATATCTATAGCTGAGAGTGTGAAAAATTAGATCTCAAGATTAAACTTCAACAATTCCAATATGATCAAATTTTTCTTATATTTTTTAATTTTGAAATTTAAAAATTTTTAAATTTACTTGCGAAATAGAATTTTTCTTAAAAACGTGCTACAAATGACGAAAAATGTCATGTGAAGAGATATACTTATAACGAACATACCATAAATTTGACAAAAATAAGTTAGAAATTGATTTATTTTTATTATTTGTTTTTAAGTAGAGACACTTTTTTTAATTTCGAAAAATGGCTATTTCGAAATCTGTTCCAGAAAAATATTTTTTTACTGCAATTTTGGTTTTAGTATGACATTTTACTGCAGTAATGATTATAACATGATAAGAATTACAAAATTTTTAAAAATTAGTAAATTTCAGTTATTTTAATTTTGTTTTAAATTTCACAGAAATTTTTTTTTTTTATGAGGTACGACAGAAACATTAAAAATAAATTTCAATAAGCGAAATATATTTAGGTGATGAAGCAGATTCTGCTAATGTTGAAGAAATCATTAGTAATTGAATATAATAAAAATATTTATCACCTTTAACCTTAGGCCTTAGTTCATTAATAAAAAATATAAATCTTAAAGTGTCACTCTTGTGATCTTAACTTGATGATAAAAAAACAGTTTAACTTGAACGATATCAATTTTTGTCTGTAAGTTTCATTTTGAAACTTATATTGCCTCACAATCTCCTCCCATGCACGCCACTGTCTGCAACTGTTATCCTAGTTTTCCTTTTTTCCTTTTGTAATAAAGGCAAAATGAAGCTTTGTTTGGTGCCAACAAAATGCACATGTGTTAGTTGCCTCTCTTTGCTGCTTCGCACTTTCTCTGCTCTCTTTGGTAAATCGTTCGCTGGACATAAAATTTTATTCGCTCTCTCTCTCTCTTAGTCTCTATCTTATTGAACTTTTAACAAGCGTTTATAACGGGTTCATCGACGAGTTACTTTTGACACTACGTACCGTTAAATGTTGCGTAAAGTTCCGTTACCTCCGTTACTTTTAATTGTTAGTACCTCGAGAAACGGTTCACTTCACAGACGTTTGAACTTTAATTGACAAATCAATGCGACAATTGGCAAAACAATTGTTATAAAATATAATATCAAGTGTTTCTTTCCACCCACAATCGCACTCACTTGATGATTTTGTAGGCGTGTCTGATAAAATCGACTGATAATGTTACGAGACTGATAAATTGTTTTGTGTTTTCGGCACAATTCAATAGACCAGACAGACATTAGATACGAAATGGGTCTAGGCCATGGGCTGCGGGAGTGATAAAAAGTGTAAGATAGTTGGAAAATAGTATGCGTTAAATATTAAGTGCATGGCAGGTAAATGAAATCAAAAGACTTTGTCGAAAGATTTTGCTTCAGGGGGTAAGGGCTTCCAGGAAAAAAATCCGTTTGGCCGGGTTTTTAAAAGCTGATACCTTTTATTGAATGCGTTCCTTCGACGAGCTTGGTCTTTCATAGGGGAGAGTGAGGTATCCTATAGGCAGCGTACAGTTTTATATTTTTTAGTATCAACTTACCCAAAACAAAGACAGCACAGATGACGTCGCTTGATTAATCAAAACTAGCGCATTACTGATGACGTCACTTAAACTCTTTTTGTGAGAGTTTTTTCTTAAATAGTGTAAAGTTTTATATCTTTTAATATAAAATTACTTAACAAATTCATCACTGATGACGTCACGTAATTTTTTCAATTTAAAGGCATCGCTGATGACGTCACTTAAGTCTCTTTATGAGAGTTTTTTCTTTAATAGATTAACTTCTGACCGAATCTGACTTTTGATGATGAATGTTATCTGACTCAAGAACTTTCAAAATGACTTATAATGCGACTAACACCTGGCAGTGGGTGTTTGCTACATTTGGGATTTGGGTCACAATATTCTTGTTATAGTCTTCCATAGGTCTCCAAAGTTTTACCCCAGTAGCCTTACTGAACAACTATGCCAGGGTGGGTGGGATGAAGTCATAATAGCCGATATTTCATGAAACGAATGTGTAATATGCAGAGCCATAAAAAAATCGGTGAAAATCTACCGGGCCCTCTATTACATGTTAAGCTTGACTTACGACAGTACGGCAGGAATTACGTCGGGCCTCTTAGAAATCTCCGTGCCTGGTTGAAAACTCTTTTTCCCCCACTCCCTCTCGATACACCTGCCAATATGAATGAATAAAACGTAAGCGAAACCCTCTGCAAAGGACTTCCTAAAGTAAAGGTTAAGGTTATATTTTTATTTAATTTAAAAACACATAGTGACCATATAAGTACGTCAAGTAATACTTTTTTGTCTGATACGTTTTCTAACATACATAATCTTTGTTCCCCATCAACATAATGGAACTCCGGCCTTTTCAAACCACGCATCCATAACCGAGCATTTTTCATAAAATGCTGCATCAGTTACAGACACTTCCTTGTCCAAGTTTAAGCACTTGTAGGCGCCCTGCTTTTCAATTGGTGTCCAAACTGCAGGGCCTAACTCCGAAGTATTAGGATCACCACGTGTTGCAAAGGCACTCCAAGTGCCTACGAAGCGTCTGATGGTCTGGTAGTCTTTGCTATCTTTCTCCACTTTAACGCTAAAACCAGGTTTGACGAACAGGAACATCAGCTCATCCGCATGTCCCACACCGGGAACATAGACTCCGCCAGTGGCACGATTACGAAAGAAGCTAAACTTGATAGAGTCGTAGGCAAAGCGTTGCACATAGGTGGGTTGTGTGGCATGACGTTGTCGTGACAGAATCAGGCGATGCAAATTATGGTATATAAAGTTGTAGGAGTCACATTCAATGGCTTCTATATAGCGACTAATATCCGGCACGCCTTGGGAAAAGTGTAAAGCTAACAATTGCTGGGCTAGCTCGCCTTGAAGTTCCTTGGAGCACTGCTGCTGCAGCGCTGCGGGCAACAAAAGCGTTGGCTGCGCACGAATCTTTTCATATAAGGCAGGATCGCTGGTGCATCTACCATAAGTAAGCGATAAACATTCCTCAGAAGTGCAACCCAACAAGAGCGGTATGTTGTTGGACCAGGAACTACCCATTGCCAAAATGGGGTCGCTGGTTATAACAGCATCTTTGCTCCACTCAGGCTCAATTAAGGGTAAAAATGTGACATCAAATTGCGCTTCCTTTTTATCGGGACCGTAGAGCTGTACCAGTTCCTCTGGCGTCAGCGCGCAAAGATACTCAAAGATGGACTTTGAAAGCTTGGCACCCTTATAGCCATGCTGCACAGCTAGACGATAAGGCAGCTCCGCTGAACTTTTCTTGATATCCGTGCCAAAGCCACCTTGCAAAATGGCGCGTTGAAACAAACCTTGCGATCTGGGACTGGCCAACAAGCAAAATATGCTAGTGCTGCCGGAACTATGACCAGCGAGTGTAATATTAGCCGGATCACCATTAAAGTTGGACGCATTGAGCTTAATCCACTTAAGAGCATGCAAAATATCCTTCAGACCCGCATTGCCGGGCACATTTAAGCTGGCATCATCGGGAAAACTAAGATAGCTAAAGGCGCCCAAACGATGACCTATTGATATGACCACAAGTGGCTGCTGCATCAAATAATCGGGCGCCCAATAGCGACGCGTATAATCTCCACGTTTATAGCGTCCACCATGTACATAGACCAGCACGGGCAGCGGCTTAGCCGAACTTAGCTATAAATCAAGTGTCCTTTAAGTTACAAATTCCGTCTGACCAACTGTTACTTACCTGCTGCACATAGATGCTGAGATAAAGGCAATCCTCGCTGCCAGTCACCTCACCGCTGCTGTCCCATTGCAAACACACCGGTCCGGGCTGCGTGCAATCCTTTACGCCTGTCCAGCTGGCCACTTGCTGCGGTGATTTAAACCTCAAGCTGCCCAATGGAGGCGCCGCATAAGGCACGCTCTCAAAGTTGTAATACGGATCGCCATACATGCCGTATAACAACTGACCCCGCACCAGACCATGGCTGGTATGCACGATGGGTGAGATGTCGCTGCTGCAAATGGAGGCATGGCGTTAAACCCTTTTGCCACATAACTTCAAAAATTGTTACTTACTAGAGCTCCTCGGTCATTGAAGTTGTTGCTTGTTGCACGTTCACGGTGAAAATGTTGCCTCAACGAAATGTTTAGAGCTTAAATTCAGTCGGATTGGATTACAGCTGACTTGACACTTCTTATCAAACTAAATGAGAGATATATCTCTATATAATGTCTGAAAACAGCATCGTAAAAGTTGAAGCAGCATATATAGTTAATGTTGTGTAGATACAAGATAACAAGAGTAACAAAATGGGTGAACATGGGCGTTGCCAGCGGCTATTAAAAGGGATGTCATAGCTGTCAAAAACACTAAACAATATGGTGGCATAAATATGCAGGTACGTTCATGCAGCTCTGGTGTGCTCTGTGCAACAGGTAAGAAGGAATTATTGGCTGTAACCCTCTTTGTATGTTTATAGGATGTGGGCACCATCTTAAGTTGCCTCTTTCGGCTAATAAAGCAAAGGCTTAAGACCAATGTGCTAGCTACGGATATGTTACATTGAAACAAAATGTTTTTGCGCATACAAATTTCGTCTCAAAGTAGAAATTTTCTCTTGTAGATAGATTTTGTATTAGTCGGTCCATCTTGAATTTCCATGTTTCGACTGACGATTTATAAGAAACCATTACTTTTGTATAGAAGCCTGTGTATATATGTAAAAATGAAATGATGTTCGTGTGTCCTATTATAGACTTACGACCTTGCAATTCGGTCGTTCGGGCCTGAAAAATTCACCCCTGATTTCAGACCTGACCTTTCAAAAACGAATCAGCACTGAACTCATGTCCGACTTATTTAAAATATTCGTTACTGATTTCAGGCATGACTTTTCCAAGTGAATGAGTACTGAATTCATAGCTGATTGTTATGGCTAAGGTTCTAGCCTGGAAGCCTTGGACATGCATATATTAAATTCATCGACTAATGAATGCGTAAGTCCATGGCTGGCACTGAAAATTCAGGTATGATTTTATTGCTAATTTAGGCCTGAAGCCGAACTGAAGGGGAGCTATTCATCATATTTAAACCAAATTGTTTTGTGTGTGTTCATTATGCTGTGGTGAAGGTTCTTAGCATAGTTTTATTTATTATAATTCTGGTAATTGCCCATGGGACATTTGAAAGATTTTGTGCATCTATATGTAAATAGGTCAATGTGGTACCGATTGTGTTCGTATGCGTGAACGCATCGAGTTGAAACTTAGACCAAGCAATATCCAGACATCATCCGGTGTGCACAATATAAGTTTTATATTGTGACAAAATGTATCATAAAATGGGGAATAAAACCGGCAGCAACCAGCTCTAGAACGAAAATTCATATGATTTTATTTCACATTTGTTTCAATTTGATGGCAATAAGTCTTTGTAGCAACAGTTGCTTTCAAGAATAGTTGGAAATTTTGGATAAATTGCAATTATCTATTGTTGAAATTATGGCATTTGTGCAGTACGAGCTTAGACATTACAATAGTGAATACAGTTTTTAAGAGTAATTAAAACAAAAAAACAGTATCAATGTAGCCAGTTGAAAATCGGAGCAGCATATAGGTGACTTCTATTCCAGACTATTGAAAAAAGGGGCAGAAACGACTGAAGCATGGGGAGTTGTAGATCGGGAGTTGTTGGCAAAAATGTTTAATTTGTAAAACTTTGAAAATTTTTTATTAAAAAAATTTACTTAATATTGTACACTTTATTGAAAAAAAAATATATCCAAGCAGCTTTAGGGTTGCATAAGATACGATTTATTAACATAAAGTCTACCTTAATATACACACAAATCGCTAGCTCGTTAAAAATAAAAAATTCAAACATAATTTTACGAGGTAAGTAAAGATAAAGATATAAAGTTATATAACGTTAATTAAATAAGAAAAATAATGCGGAACCCTAAGGACTTCCCTGCATCGATATCAAAATATCAGTCATATTGATCAGAAAGACAGTATAGACTAGCAAAAACATGATCCATATATGATCTTCTTATTCTTCTGCTATCCTTACCTCCCAGTGGAGCATAGGGATTAGGATTATGATCTTAATCCATAGGTAAAAAATCGATTTAAAGTGATATTTTGTCTTTGAACAATTATTTAGTTTAATTCTTTTATTGCCGATAACTTTAGGTAAAAGTTTTCGCATTTGTGATTACCATTTATACTCAATTAATGTAAAAATTTCTTATATAGCTCTGGGTGTATTTATGAAAAAAAGTTTGAAACTGATTACCATCATGATTATTATCTCAAAAGCTAGTTATTATTAGTGCATGCACTTGTCGCTACAAACACAATCTCCAGACATAAATTTAAATATGAGAATAATAACATATAATAATAAACAAAAACCTTGAACTAACATAGAAAGTATGCCACTGCTTCTTATTACCAATTGCAACATTTATAACATATATTATATAGTATATCTCTGAATACGGTCCTGGCCATAAACCATAAAAAGCCAAGTAACGTGCTCATAATACCCACCCAGTTGGTTGCGCATTTAACTTCCCAACTACTTAATGTCCAACTCCAAATTTCCTCAATAATTGAGCAATTGCTTGAATGGACGCTCAGCTCTCGGTTCATAGATTTCCATTATGTCCTGCTTGAGTCTCACGTTACATGGCTATTAGTTTTGACATTAATTTGACAGTTTGATGAATGAATTATGCACAAAGTAAACACACAAATATTTATGATGTAAACATTGTGGACTTTAGCTAATAACAAAAAGGTAAGTGCTAGAAAAGGGCCAACACTTAAATGCCAAATAGACCAATTTATGGTAGCCATATTGTTGTACATGTTTTTTTTTTTTTTTTGCCATAGTAAGCTTGAGGCCACAATTTGCTTGCAATTTGCAAGCAAGAGCCTGGAAAACGACGAGATTTTTATCAGGCAAAACAATTTTAAATGACGTACAAAAATGCCGGAAACCAGACACAAAATGTAAACGGAAGAGGAAACAGGCGTACGCACACACCAACACATACACAACTATGTATGTATGTATGCATGTATAGTATATGCAGTGGGTAAATACGCCACAGCATATAATATATTTCCGCTACATTTAAGTGTGCTGCATTTAAGCTAACAATATTAAAGCTTTTTACAAGAAATGTAGCGCAATATTTAAACATTTTACAACTTTATATATTATATTAAAGCGTAAACTGCTGCAGACATTTAACCAACTGTTGAGCTTGGCAACATGAGCGCTATACAACAGCTACACTATGCTTACGGCCCCAAGATGGCGCCACTACTGCTATCGTCGCCATTTTTGCGCACACGATAACGCCTATCGATTACACGCTATCGATAGCAAAAAACCATCAAATGAACGCTGCCACAAACCAGCTCCGTTCCACGCGTCAAGCTATTTTAGTGCATTCCTGTGCTTGTACTTGCTAACCAGAAATTCTAATAGGAAAAAACTAATAACAAAACAAATGTGCAATAAAAATAGTTAAAAACGCAAACCATAGTGCGCACAATAAAACAAAAGCTGAAAACAAACAAAACGCGCATGCAAATTGCCAGTTTATTAGTTAGCTAGCCTGCCAGTTGCCAGAGCAGGCAAGCAGCAGCAAGATGAACGAAGAAGAAGAGACAACAGCAGCAGCACAGCAGTAGTAGAATTTGTGAGCAATAATAAGTTGTGTGTGAGTGCGAGGTGCAACGAAAATAACATAATACATGAAAATAAAAAACGAAAAAAATAGCAAGAAAAACGAGAAAAAAATATGAAAAAAATTCAGCGCGCAGCAAAATAGATATGCAAAAATTGTTAAATAGTGAGTGTGCACAACTATGGTGTGTTTGTGTGCGTTTAGCTAAATGAAAAATACAACAAAAACAAGTATATACATATAACGTACAAACATGTATGTATAGAATAAAAGTGAAATGCAATACAAAAACGGGCACGCGTTGCTGCTGCGTGTTGTAATCCCAATCAGAGACGGACGGAGGCAGTGAGAATTCCAACGTAATTGGAAAATAAAGCGACATATTTTTAAGCAGTTCAAAGCAACAAACAAATAAAGTTTGGCAGCAAGAGAAAATACTGAAAAATACGAAAAGAAGAAAAGTGTTGTTGTGTTGTCGCCGTTGCCGCAGCCGCAGTTGGCGTCGCAGTTGCCGTCGGTGTGAAAAGAGGTCAAAGGCGCAACAAAAGTTTTTCATTTCGTTTGTTGCCTTGCCTGTGCCTGTTGTTGTTGTTTTTCATTTTTGTTGCTATTGTTCGCGCGCGGGACGCGTGCGGTAAAGTGTAGCTGCTTCTACCAGCTGAGCGTACAGTATATAATAAAAGGCGCAACAACAACCAACGTCAACGTCGTAGTTTTGTGCGTGCCTGTGTATGTGTGTGTTTGCGTGTATGTGTGCGTGCCTATGTGTGAGCTAGCAAGTTTTAAACAAAAACAACAACAACTACACTATACAGCCCAAAATCAGTTGTTAAAACATTTTTATGCGCGTGGCCCATTAACGAATTCCCCACAGACGCGTTCCCTCTAAAAAGCCAGCTCAAAACTCAAATTAGAAATCAATTTTCGTATTTAATAATAAAAATTTATATGCAATATATTATTGTACAGCAAGAAGCAACACGCAAAAAAAAATCTGGTTTTATCAGTCGTTGTCGACGACGCTCCACAGTACAAAAACAAATACAAAAAAAAAACAACAAATATAAAAAAACGCGGCCGCTTTGCGTCGACGTCGCTGTACGCGCAGCTCACCAAAAAAAGTTTAAGCGCTCAATGCGAAGACGCAAAAGTTAATAAAGTATAAAACCATAAAAACAAAAACGACGACAACAACAACACAGCTACAGCTACAACAAATACATAGCGTAAAAAAAGCGCGAAAATATATTCTTCATAAAGCGCCCGTTAGCCCCCACACCCCGCCAATTAAAACACGAAACTTTTGGCAAACAAAAACGAAAACGAAAAAAAAATATAACGGGCAGAATTTGCATACCAAAAGCAGCAGCAACTAAAATCCAATTGGAGTTTTTTCTGGCGGCGCGTTTAAATCGCGCTCGCTGAGAGCGTGTGACAAAAGAGCGCACAGCAGGAGAGTGAAGAGAGAGAGCGCGCGCGAACAACGGCAACGTGTGCGAGCGCAGTTTTTGTTTTCATTACCGTGTTTGACATGTAAGTAAAGCGGTTCCATGCCTGCCCCCCTGCACCCACGCCCCGTTAATACACCTAGCGTTCGTTTTGTTTTGACCGCGCGTTGATAATGCAATACATACAAAAAGAGTATTGTTTTAAGTATATTAATATTGATGTACATGTGAACACATTTTAAAGCTGTTTGTAAATTAAAAGTGTATGTGGAAGTTTGTAGGTTTACTGGGTTCTGCGTTTGCGCGCGCCAAAAAATGGAAAAAGCAACAAAAATGCTAAATTTATTCAAAAATTCCATGACATGGCGTACGCCGATAAAGTGTCTGATAATTTTGTTTTTGGGTTGAGTGAGTGTCTGGGGGGAACGCTCAAAAGGGTCTTAACTAGCAAACTGTCTGCCCAGTAGGCGCATTTAATAAGACCCAGCATTTAACTTGCAGTCAGTTTTTATCGCTGGCGTTATTTAATTATTACACAGGTCAACACAATTTTTAAGGCTTCATTTAACAGGTCAGGTGGTTTTTAGGACGGTCATATACTTTTGAGGATACTTAATTTTAAACGAGAAAATATGTTTTTTTGTCAGCATGGAGATGTTTAAATTAACAATATTGCTAAGGGGGTCTATAAAAGCGCTGTTTAGGATTATTTCTTGATTAAAGCTACAGCTGGCTTAGGATATTAATATTAAAAAAAATGACGTACGTGAAACCCTTCATAACAAACCAAAAACAGAGGAATTTTTAGGCGAACATTTTTTTGACCTAGGGATCTATATGATATGGTATGGTCAACCGATTTCGATCATTTTTGACACAGTACTTTAATATCTTAAAAAAGATCTACTAAATGCCGAATTTAGTTCAAATATCTTTACAAACGAAACTCAACGAAGTTTAAAAAAAAAAAAAAGTTTTTTTTGGACCGATTCGTCCCATGGGAGCTATATGATAGTCTATCGATTTTAATAAAATTTGGAGCAATGCTTAAGACCTATAAAAAACTAACAATTGCCAAATTTAATTCCAATATCTTCACAAACAAACCAAACACAACAAATTTTGTTCAAAAATCGATTTTTTGGAAGATCGGCAATATGGGAGCTATTTAATATAGTCAACCGATTTTGTTCAAATTTTGTACAACGCTTGGATTCTCTAAAAAGCTTCTGAATTTTAAATCTGGTTACGATATCTGTATTAAAAAATTAAATATACCAAATTTTGTATAAAAAAAGTTATTTTGGCCGATCGGTCCTATGAGAGCTATATGATATAGTCAAACGATTTTGATCAAATTTTTGTACAGTGCTTGAGAACTATAAAAAACTTTCGTATGCCAAATTTTGTATCTTCATAAACAATCGATTTATCCATCTAAAACTTCTAATTTTTTTTCGAGGTCGTCTGAAACACCCCTATGGGAGCTTATAATTTAACCCCGATATCAAAAAAATAAAATAAACTTGTCTCTTATGGAATAATATGGGGTCTAATGTGAAAGTTTGGTTACTCTAGCTCTTAACATCTCTGAGATCTAGGCGTTCAAACGGACAGACGGACATGGGTATATCGACTTCTCTAGTCACCCTGATCATATTTAAGGTAACTTTGGGGTGTCTCCGACTACTCCTTCTATATGTTACATACATTTTCGGCTTGCACAAACTTAATATACCCTTTGTACAATACGGTACAGGGTAAAAAAAATATGATTTTGTGGCCACCATATTATTTTGTGGCCAACAATATTAATAAGGCGGTTTATAAAAGAGCCGTTTAAGATTATTTCTTGATTAAAACTTCAGCTGGCTTGCGATATTAATATTTAAAAAAAAAGGTTAAATTTTAATACAGAACTTAGCTCAATAGAACGATTTAGTAAGATCTAACAGTGACAGTTTTAAATCAAATTTTCTGAGGATGCAAAGTTTTTTTTATTTTTAATCCGTCCATGTCAATAGATTTATATTTTATTTTTTCTCAAAATCTATATTTTCCAGAATTTCAAGAGCTACTTTAGACCACCACTAATTAATTAACACATAATCAACCAGCGAAGTCCGTGCACCAAAATTTGTGTTGACCAGTGTTATTTTTAAATGTCATTATCGATTCGTGGGAATATATTTCCGTTGCTTTGCCCAAAAATAAACAACAACGGGCAACAGTGTTGACAAATTTTTGCCGGCTTTCATAGCGTTGTTTATTACTGGATGGGATGCGCGCTGAGCTAACGTTTCTTATGGGCACTCTTAAATATGATCAGAATCCCAAATCGGTTTGAGCTTGCATATTAGTTTAGCCATAATAGGTTTTCGCATACACTTTCAAATGGCGATTAGTCATCGCTGTTGACTTAAGTTGAGTTTTTGTTATAGCCAAGTTGCTTTAAGCAAATGGTTTGGGTGTGTTTTTGGCGCCTTAATTCTTTAGATAGTTTCGTCAGTGGGATTTTTTACCAAGCTGTGCTGTGTATTGTACTATAATTCATTCACGTCAGAGCGCTCTACCAATATTTTGTTTTTCAATTTGAATACCAAAGTCTTGACGTGTAATCAAAACAATTACAGGCACTTTTTAAGTGAATCAATTATTCAGTAGAAAGAGAAATTGGGACAAAACAATTATTACATTATGAGAAAATATGTAGGGTATAATTAAATCAATTAAGAAAGGGCACAACAAAGCAAGTTAAAACGTGCTTTAATTAATTTGAGTAATGTTGGTAATCTATATTTTTAGACAGCTTTACCCTAACCCTCCGTCTGACAAACGGCTCTGGCCAGACATTGTGCATTTTTCGACATTAATTTAATATATTTTTACCTTACGTAGAGACATCAGCTCCCACGTAGCTTCCTAAAAAGTCCTTAAATAAGGACGCAAAAATTATGGTAAAATTGAACTGACGAATGTTGCCTGGCTGGACCCTATACATTCGTTAGGAGGAGGGTTAAGAAAGAAATATATACCAAAACTTTCCGGAACCACTCTATTCCACTTTTAAAAATCAATTGAAGTACTCCTCAATTAAAACAGCTGTGAAACTTGAAGCTAGAGCAAATTTTAGATACCTTTTAAAATTAATACGTGCTTCAATTATCTCAAACTTATCTCAAGTATTATTCCCACAACTTTAAACTGCCAAACAGCTAGACTCTAGCAAGATTGTGGTCAGGCGACTTAAAACACAATCTAATTTTATCTTTTTTTATTAACTCTCTTATAATCAGCATAAAAGCAAAGCTAATTTATAAAAAAGCACAAAAAAATTATGTAAACTTGTGACGTAAAAGTAGTAATATAATTCAAGTGTCAAGATCTTTATTAGCGCCTCTACGATAAGAGAGCAACTAGCTCAAACTTCAGCAGCTAAAACAGCTATCTTTGATCGTCCAAATCACGGTCTTCCATTGAGACTGAACGTCTAGTGAGTAAGCTTAAACATTATGAAGTTCATAACAAGCTAATAGGACTGGTTTCTGGCCATGCCATGCCATAAAAACTAAATCTACATAAGAATCAATGGCAATGGAATACAATAAACGCCCTTCACGTGTTTCGCCGTAACTTTGCACTGTAGCGAATAAAAGGAACCAATGCAAAATTATTTCGATTTCTACGCAATTCGATCCATTTGCATAATGCATCCATCAGTCCCAGCGGGAGCGCAGTTCCAAAACAGTTGCAGTTGTCTTGTCGCCGCGCTGTATAGCTAGCTTGCTTTATATTTTCCAAAGCCCTATATACTTGTTGTTTACATAAATTGTTTGAAGCTTTCCCGCTCTTTTTCTGCTCATAAGCTGCCCGAAAATGTCGCATGGCTGTGGACAGCACGAATTTACCTTACCCAGTTAGAGAGTTATAGGTTATGCAATGACATTGAAACCTCAAGCGAGCGAATCGCATTCAGAAACACGAGGATTGTTGGATAGATTGCTGTTAAGCTGTCAGCTTGTAGCACGAGGGTAGTTCGTTAAGTCATTGACCTTTGGCAAATCACTGTGTTAAAGAGTCACTAACTTTTTGAACCGCCCACGCATATTACGCACGGATAGCTTGTTTTTGTTTGTTTGTTAGGGAGCCAGGCAGCCAGTCAGCCAACTATCTGGCTTATCAGCAGCGGGCGGTCGTTGACGATTGATAAAACCTAAGCAAGAGCGAGAGACCCCAAAAAACAAAAAAAAACACATTTCCAACTTGAATCGATGCGCTTGATAAAGCGGAACAGCGGAACAGCACGAGTCAGAAAACAAAACGAATGTATAAAGTAAATTTGAGTGTTTACTCCCTTCCTGCTTGCCGCAATTTCTTTGCTAGTAGCGCATACTCCAATTTGATAAACTAATATGATTTTTTGTATACCGCCACAGACACTAAACGCCGCTACGCACACAATGGCCAATCCACGTAAGTTTAGCGAAAAGATTGCGCTGCAAAAGCAAAAACAGGCCGAGGGCACGGCCGAGTTTGAGAAGATCATGAAGGAGGTATATGCCACGAAAATGGATGAGACACAAGCAAATCAAAAGATAATGGAATGCTGTTTGACGGAAAACAGCAACACATCGCCGGCTGGAGCGGGCCAGGGTAATGCCAATGGCGGCGGCAGTGGGTCTGGTAGTGGCGCTAGCGGCGGTGGCGCCTCGCCAGACGGCATAGGTGGTGGCGGCGGCTCGCCAACGGCGTATCGTGAGTCACGTGGACGCAGCGTGGGCGTTGGACCTATGCGTAGACCCTCGGAACGCAAGCAGGATCGTTCGCCTTATGGCAGTAGCGCTGGCGGCGTAGTCAATGCCATGGGCATACCCTCAAATAATGGCACACAAATATCGTATCTGAGTCCGCCCATGGACAGCAATTGGCGACGCTCCAATTCGGATTCGGCGCTGCATCAAAGTCTAAACATGGCTGTGGCTCAAGAGGTTGGGTTTGGACCCATCGGCGGCGATGGCATGAACTCGCTGCATGCCAACTATCATCACCAGCAGCAACAGCAGCAGCATCAACAGCCGCATAGTCCGCACAGTCAACGATCTCACTCGCCGCACATTGGGCGCAGCTTTAGTCCACAGGCCCAAAGAAGAAAAAATCATATGATGCAGCCACATCAGTTGCTGCAACAGCAGCAGCAACATCTGCAGCAACAGCAGCAACAACATATGCAGCAACAGCTACAGCAGCACATGCAGCAACAGCTGCAACAACAACATCAGCAGCAACAACAACAACAGCAGCAGTTGCAACAGCAGCCGCAGCAGCCATACAACGCCAAATTCCCCAACTCCAACTGCAACATGCCAGCGAATAGCCTGTTCAAATCGCTGCAAGATCAGAGCATGAGCTTTGCCAACACTGGCTCACTGCCCGATCTGACGCTGCTGCATTATGCAACGACGCCGCAACAGCATCAGCAGCAGCAACAACAGCAGCAGCAGCAGACGCTTTCGCCAGTCATGTCACCGCACAATCAGCGCCGCAGTGGTGAGCGGGATCAGTCGCCTAGTCCCTTCAGTCCGTCTAGTGGCGCGGGCCCGCCTTCGCCCTACCATCAGCAGCAAAACTCGCCTACGTCCGCCGCCAATACGCCCACGGGTGTCAACGCACAACAGCAGCAGCAACAACAACAAGCCAGCACCTCGCCGCATTTGTCATTCACAAATCTCGCCATGCAGTCGTCTGCGGGCGCCTCTTCAACAGGCGCCACGCAACAACAGCAGCAGCAGCAACAACAACAGTTTAGCACACTGCCCACTTTGGGCGCTGCCGGTTCCACTAGTAATCTAACCGACTATCGTCAACCACCGAATCCCCCTAGTCCACGTTCCTCGCCCGGCCTGCTAAGTTCCGTCTCAGGCAGCGAGCTGCATACAAGCGCGCCAGCTAGTCCCATACGCCATACGCACACGCCAACGTCCGCGCAGTCACAGCTGCAACAGCAGCAACCAATCTCCAGCGGCGGTGGCGGCGGCTTTGATGCTAGCTACAACAGTCTGAATCCCTCATTTCACAATACCTTTGAGAGCTTTTCATTGGGCGATAGCAATTCCTCACCGGAGCAGCAAAACTTTACCAATAACTTTGTTGCTTTGGACTTTGATGACTTTAGTAGTGGCGGCGGTGGCGGAAATGGCTCAAATAGCCTTTACCAGGGTCAGGAGCTGGCACAAAACAAACTGTTAGACTTTAATGAACTGAGCGCATTGCGTGGCAGCAGTCCAGTTAACTCCGCCGCAAATGTAAGCGCGTCCAACAACAACAACCTGCAGCAGCAACTGGGCAGAGTAACGCCGCAGCGCATGCTGAACAACAACAGCAATAATGGCAGCGGTGTGGCACACAATGGAAGCACAAATTTAAATGGTCCCACACACATCTCAACGCACAACAACAACAGCAGCAGCAATGCGCAAAGTGGTGGACTAAATGCTGGCTCACCGCTGTCAAATGATGCGCTATCCTCGCCTGTGCCCTCGCCGCTGGGCTGTCCCTCTTCGCCGCTGCCCATACCCATGTCAGCGCAGTCTTCACCGCATGGAGTTCATCAACAACAGCAACAACAATTGTCGCTGTCACTGCACTCACAGTCGGTGCAGCATTCGCCACGTCACTCTCCCCTGCACTCACCGCATCACACATCACCTTTGTCCACAAGTTCACCTGGCATTTCAACGCTGGGCGGCAGCGTATCGCCAACATCGCATCACCAGCAGCAACAACAACAGCAGCAGCTAAGCAATGCTTGCAATTCTAATGTGGTGATGAACCATCATCACCAGCATCACCATCATCAGCAAACACAAAGTCACGGCAATACGCCGACTACGACGAATATACCCTCCATAATATTCTCTGATTATTCATCGACTTCAGAGATATTTGATTCGCTGGATTTGGATTTGGGGCAAATGGATGTGGCTGGGCTACAAATGCTAACCGAACAGAATCCCATAATGATTGCTGATCCCAGTACAGAGGACAGTTTTCGAAGAGACCTTAACTGATACTATGAGGAAGCTGTTGCAGCCATTGAGAGCGGCGTGCTGCTTGAGGACACCTACGATGCACTGCTGGGCGCCATACCACCGCCCAGTCCAGCCAGTAGCGTGGACACGGAGCAGGACGGTGACAAGGCGGCAACAGCTGTGCTGGAGCAGCAAGTGATGTGCGAGGTGTCGGTAAGGCAGGACAAGGAAGTGCTGGAAGTGGAGCTACTTGTGCCGGGCGTAATAGACGATTTGGTGGATTCAAGCGACTTGGATGATGAAGTACGTAACTTTTTCTTTTAAACGTAGCGTTATTGTAAGTCGTATTACCAACGTCGTGCTCGTCTAAGTCTTCGTCGTCATCGTCGTTGTCTTCGTATGTGCTTTGTAGCTAGATCTTAAATTTTTACCATTAAGTGTACTTGAGTGTCATTTTACGTTCGTCGCGTACTAATTGAATGTCTCCTGCCCTAAAAAAAAAAAACAAAAACAAACCACTACTACTTTAGCGCATCCGTCAACTTACTCTATACCTACTACATACATACTTACATATGTACACACTACTCTAAACGACACATTTACACCGAGTCTCAGATTTTACTTAACTACGCACATAAGCTACGAGAATACATAACATAATACCGCAACTACTTACCATAAAAATACATAATGCTGTATATAACAAAAGAAACAAAAAAAGGGAATTAAAACCAATAAGTGTCTTAGACCTACGACCAAACAAAATATTGTACATGTTCTGTATGACAAATATAATATAATATTAAATTTGCCCAGAAAAATAAGCAAAAATGTAGCGGCAAAGCAATTACTAGTATATAAGACCGCTAACCGATCCTACCAGGGCGCCGCGCTAGCGCAGACTGTGCTGTAAAGTTTACACAAAACATGTCGAATTAAAACTAAAACGAGTACATAAACATAAACTACAACCCCCTCACCCAACTTTATAACGCAGTATCACAAATACGATTACATAATATACATAAAATTACATAGCAAAATATATAAAACATATGCTAGTTAGTTACATAAATAAGTACAACAAATTTTTGGCCAGTATGTAAAAACGCAACAAGTGTACAGCATCAGCTCACTGTTAGTTAACAGTGCGCGGCGCTGTACCAAAAGCTGAGCTTGCGTTGGGTCAGTTTATTTGTATTACTAAAAAAACATCACAAACCGTACGACAAACTTAACGAAAATGTAAAATCAAAACGAACTACTCAAAATTTATACAAATTTTAAAGCTAAACATAGTAAATAATTATTTACAAACAAAAAAAAGTACCAGAAATACCAGAGTCCTTAACATTTTACTCTTTCAACTACTGTTTATCAAACTGTTACCTTGCGCATGGAATTTACTACCAAAATACTTCACTCCAATATCTTTTATTTCAAAGTCAAAAGTCAAAAACCAATTCAAGTGCAAAAATTTTATTATAAATAAAAATAAAAAGCTTTATTGCATGCAAACAATAAAAAAAAAAGAATAGTAAAGTTTACATATTAACTATAAAATATTGTATAAATGCAAACAAAACAAAAAAGAAGATGAAAATATTCAAAAGAATAAAAATTATTGAGTCTAAATTTACTTCATAAAATTTACAAATCTAATAAATTTTAATATACTATAAAATTAAAAAAAAAGTCGAAAAAAAAGCTAGCTTTTTTGATTCAAAATATATTTTAAAAGCTTCAAAAGTGCAAAAAATTTATTTGAGTACCCGAAATTATATATACATATATTAATAAAATAATTGTTAAAGATAGTAACATATTTAATAAAAAATTTTTGCATAAATCGTACATTTTTCTTTTTTAATATCGATGTAAAACTCTAGTTATATACACTAAGCAAATTTAAAAGAAAAATTGTCTTAAAAAAAATCGAAAAAAAAACAAAACAATTTATATACAAATAATTATGCTAGTTTATGAAAGCCACATTAATAGAAGAAGAGCAAAACCCCTACAACAAAGATTTAATTGTTGTTGTTAATGTATTTGCTATTTTATATTGATGTTGCGGCTGAAAATGCTGATAATGTTGAGTTTTTTAAATGTACGCGTTTAAATATAAAATAAAATAAAAAAAAAAAAACTATAAAAAACTAATTATAAATTCTACTATGTATATTATAAATAATTAATTGTATATGTAATATATGATTACGAAACAAAAGTATATTCAATGTAATAACACAGTTATTTGTTTCAAATAAATCTTAAATTTTATTTTAAAGTCCAAACAAGCAACTGTTCTCTGTTCCGTACTGTTAGCTCTTTACAGCTGTTATCTGTCTAACGGCGTCTCGTTTTCGCGTTTACAGCTACTTGTTGAATACAGTTTCTAGCACTATTTACATTATTTACTACACTAGCCGTCTGTCTATGTGCATACATCGTATGTCCAAATTCAGAGAGTTTGCACACAATTACACAGCACGCGCAGGCGAGTAATAAAATAAATATGCAAATAATTGCACGTAAAATTATATAAAAATTTATTATAAGTTAAAAGTAAAACAAAAACAACGAAAACGTTAAATTAAATTATCTACTTGAACATATGAAAATTTATTAATGGCTCATCCAACAAATACAATAACGAAAACCAAGTGATATGTATTTACATACTATGTACATATGTACATACATGCTATATATACATATATACTGTATTGTAGAGTTTACTATTAGCTTATGAGGTGTCTGTTGTTTTTGTTTTTATTTTTTTTTTAATATAAGCGCGGCGTAGTTTATGCCATGTGCTAAGTAGCACATTAGTATCAAAGTTCAGTTTAGTTCTACTACTAAAACTTGCTACTAATCCCCACTACATTTTCAACTCCTACTAATTGGGTGCCAGTTTTTCCGGATTAAAAATAGATGGTGTGAACTTTTAGCGAAAGCTTAGATTACGTTTGACCTGCCTTTAGTAAACAAAAATTCAGCCAAACCGCTTTGAACCGACTCCATTTGGGAATTGGCAATCTTTATATTAAAAAGCTTATAATAACTTGGGTAGCAACTGAGACAACCTTTTTTCATGATGCAGCATACTCGTGTGAACCTAATAAAAAAAGAAAATGACTCTTTTTAGAAAAAAAAAAAATGCCCTATCGTTAACCTTAAATGTGTGGATTTCAAGTCCAATATGAGCAAGCATTTCTATTTTTTTCAGCAACGTCTCGGACTATAACTATTTCAAAAAATTCACGATATCGGAACTTGCATATTACTACCGAATTGTTTCAACCTGATTATAGTTCAGTTAAATGGAAAAAAAAATTTCGTTTTTTAGTGTTAAAAGAAAAAAGATCATACCAACTTTTAGTATCGTTTCGATGCGAACGACAAGGACTATATGTTTTTGTACTTCTTTGAGAGAGGTTCCTTAAGAGTGGCTTGCGAACATAAACTTGAATTCACAAGGACAATTTTTAATGGCCAACAAATTTATATTAGTCTTATAAAGACTTGTTATCGTTTAAGTTCCGTGAGAAAAACACATATATTAGAAAAATAATTTTTTCTAGTTTTTAAGTTTTGTTAGAAAAAAATAATTGTTTATAAACTTTTAACTTGAATTTGGCATTAATGGAATCCAAGAATATCAAAGAAACCTAAAAAATTATTTCAGAATAAAATGCGTACTTTTTGTAATTAAATATTCCTCTTGCAACAAAAAATTCGGTTTCAAACCACATGAAAAATTCGTTTTGATGAAGTCGAGAACCCCAAAAAGAATCCGAATTACATTTTCGGATTCGTCTTCCAGAGCACTGTTGCATGTGCCTTATCCGCGGGGAAACACCAAACTTAGGAGAAAAAATGTAAAACAATCGTGGCGGTGCCCGACAAAGTAATACCCTGTACCTTTGTTTCTCGAAAAAATTTTAATCCTGCATACTTTTGCTAAGAATTTCCCCATTGGAACATTGTTTGCGAAACTATATTCATACCTACAAGCTCTGAAAAATTTTCCGATTTTGATGAGAACCGAGACGTCAAAAAATCAATTTAAAGTATATAGGGTTAATATCAAGTTGATATGTTGAGGGATGTCGGAGAAAACACGCTAAATCGATTGCGGCGTTGGGGGGTCCGCATCGATAAAATTTGGATGTGTTCATTGGAGCCACATTAATCAGCTTACCAAAAATTGTGACTTTAGGACGCTTATTACCATAATTACGTAGAATCAAATGTTGACGCAGCTTATAGGCAAGGGGGTGTGAAATTTGTAGTACAAATATTGTACATTTATGGATATAACTTTTGTTGTATTTGTCCAATTTTGTTCATTCTTGACATGCATGAGTTCATGACTCATCGCTCTGTCTGTGACCAAAATATTTAACGGTTTGGCTAAAAACCACGAAAATCGGCTGCGGGGGAACGGGAGAAAGATATTGACATGATTCAACAACTCCATCTTCTAAGGAAATATGCGCGTCAGGTGATAAAGTTTCGTATCTTTAGCTATTACAATCTCCGAGATCTAGGTGTTACTATGAACCGTACTTTCAATCTGATTAATCCAATCAAAATATAAAAATCATTCATTTCGAAAAGGACTATATGTTTTTGTGGTACTTTCTATACAGTTCTTTTAGAGGTTCCTTTAGAGCGGCTTGCGAACCTGAACATAAATTTACCAAAGAAATATTTAAAGATTTCAGCGTTAAAAAATGTACATAACTCTTATGAAAACTTGTTTGTCATCGGTTAAATTTTTAAATTTTCAATATTGCGAGCTGGGCAACATAAACTTTTGGAGAATAAGACAAAATTACGCGACCCTCTTTTAAATTTTTTATTTTCATTTAAATCGAAAAAATAATCGTTTATTTTATATAAGCTGAATTCGGAATTGTTTTTGTGTGGTCCGAAAAACTTATTTTTTGTCCATATTTCCCTTTTTATTTTTGATAAAGTATATTTTCCTTTTCCGATAAATTCTTCTGTTGTATTTGCACGAAATTATTGTTATTTGATTTGAGGCGAGTTAGAAAAAAATAATTAAAAGGAATGTTTAAAGTATGTATAACTTTAAGATGGCACAAATATAACATAAGAATATCAAAGAATATTTAAAAATTTATTTCAGTTTAAATGCGAACTTTTTTAAATATATTTTGCCGATACGTTTAATTTCATAGTAACAAAAAAAAAAAACTTTTCAAAACACATGGAAAATTCTGTTTGGTGAAATCTGTATCAAAATTTTCGGATTCGTTTTCCGGACCACGTGAAAATCCAAGCTTGGGAGGAAAAATTTTGTAAAATAGCCAGTGCTGGATTGTCTATCACTGAACAAGTTTTTAAAAATCTATCTCCTGATATAATTTATCTGTCTAAAATCAATTAACGACTTTAGGCGAAATCCATTTCCCAAAAAGATCTCCTTAAATCTGTCTGATAGTAAATCTGCTTATTAAAATGCTGAGAGTAACCAAAATAGTTTTTTGGCTAATGTTATATTCAGGGTATTTAAAAGTCGGTCTATACCACTTGTATATTTTGTTTTTAATGCGCTGATTTCTATTGTAATATGAACATATTTTTGATTTATTATTTTGTTATTGAAAATTTTAAAGGGTTTGACGCGAAATTTTCGGTTAGCTGCGAAACTTCTTAAAAACGTGCTTCAAAAATTTATAATAAAAATAACTACCAATTAAAAAATGTTGTAGGCAAAAAAAAACAATCACAGACAAATCTGTGAAAAAAAACGTTAAGGCCAAAAAACTCACTACAGCGATTTTCGTCGTGAGAACAAAGCATCTTGTCACGCGACTTTTGCTGCGATAATTACTAACTACACCTTCTACTTTAGCTAGTAAATAAAAAAAAGTTAGACTAGAATATTTTTTTTTTAAACTTTAGCTGTTTAGTAGCAATATTTGTACTTGGTCATAAACTAGAGCAAGCTGAGTAAAATAAACAACATTGCGTATACGCGATGAGTTAATAATAAAACAAGCAGAAATCAACACAATTTAAAAATCAAGTTTTTGATTTTTATTATAACTACTAATCAGCAGAATGCGTGTGTGTGTGTGCAAATGAGTGTGAGCGTGTGTGTGCGTGCTTATAAAGCGTACGTGTGAGCCGCTCTGACGCCGCTCTCACATTGTTATTGTTATTATTTAGCAGCGATTTTTATGATTTTTCCCGTAACTCACCCAAAATATTATTTCAAACTTTTAAGGAGCTAGTCGTTGTAGTTGAAGCGAACGAATGTATATAATCACAATGAGCAATGAATAATAGTATCAGCAAAAAACAAAATTCCACATTAATTCGCCATTTTTTTCGTGCTATTCTTCATGTTATTTTTTAATTAAGTATCAAATTTTGCTGCTCCGCCTCGCCCCTGCTCTACCTGTTTTATCTATCTGTGTTACTAGTTGGTGATGACGCCCTGATGATAACGTCATTATCGCCGCTATGCCTGCCGATTCTTAGCACTTTTTTTTTTTGCCAAGGCGCAAATGTTATCAGCAAACACGAGAGCCGCCTCACCATGACTACAGCAACAACAGCAACAGCAACGACATTCCAAGACAGCGCCTCCCACGGAGGGGTGCTAGGCTTTTTCCACTTCTCTATAAAAGTGAGCTCCTCTCTTACTCTTTGTACGTCTCTCTCTCTCGATTTTTATAGTTTTGCGGCCAGCAGTTGAATGCACCCGGCCTGTAGCCCTCAACCCTCGGCGCATACCTCTTAAAAGTCCATAAAGTTCTCTACACAATAATTGATAAGCAACAACCGCCTCATATTGTGGTGCATACTAATAATGCAAAATGCATTGAAAAATCATAATGGAAGTAATTAGTATTGATTATAACGAAGCCTATAATAGGCTATAGATTGAGGCGTGGTCTGCTGCGTGTGTGTCTGCGTTTGGTCATGATAGCAGCCTCTAAAAATAGCTCATACGCACTAGTGGCATTGACGTTAGAGAGTTGCAGCGGCAATCGCACGACCCGAACGACCACCATAAAGGGCTTTTGTCCGTGACTGCACAGTGGGTCGTGGGCGTTAAGATACGGCAATTAATCAGTTTATGTTGTGCGTTGTGCACAGTGTGTAGCATACTTGATACATTATATAATCCTTAAGGCAGATGAGCATAAATGCTTGCATGCAAACCGAGTAGATGCGGATGCAACAAATTTCTTTAAATAATATCAACAAGTCGATAGGCCAGTTGCAATGCTAAAATATAAAATTCAATGAGAAGCTAAGCTCTTGTTTGTTGTTTAATTTTTATGAATACCAATAACAAGAAAATTTTATGAGTGCAATAAAGTCTTCTCTACATGAATAAGGCGTTCTTGATTGCTTGTAAAGAATGCAAAATATATTAGAAGATTTCAAAACATATAGCATTTAATATAACAGCCAGAGGAATGCTAAGAAGAAAGAACTAAAACTTATTCAAAAAACTCCTAAAAACCTAATTCCTGCTTTTAACACTAAACACCGCCCTTGCTCCACTGTGACAGAGCGGCTTTGATTAAAACAATAAACAACAACAGCAGCAGCAAAAATCCAATGGCAGCAAATAATAATACAAACACGTAGAAAAAAATATATGTGCAGTGTAATAAATAAGCGTAAACAACCAATGATGCACAGTTTATCAAGAATTTGATTTTTCCAATCAGTTTCTTAAGAAGCTTAGCTAAGCATTGCTTAGAACCCCAGAGTGGTGTCACCTCATCAAGCTGGTTTCATTCTTAAAATAGCCAACATTTTTAACAATTGTTAAAACAGATATGGTAAATATTTAATGATTTCGAATGGATGTTTGAAAAAGAAACGTGTGAGCCATTTATGCATTGTATGTACATCGCATATATACGTCATAAAGTGACGCCATTGCTTTGAGCAAAGTATTCCAATATTTGACTGCAGCGGCTTAGATAAAGTTTGGCAAATTGATAAGGATTTCCTTAAAGTAAAATCACGCGACACAATGACTGTCTATTGTGGTTGTGTCGCTTTTAAATTTTGGGGTGTAGACAACTTGAAGCAATGAGCAACAACACGCTAATCGATAAGAAGATAACAAACAAATCACATTAATTTATGAATCAAGCATTTTGTGGGCAACCGCGCCGCAATGCGGTAGAAACTAACTACAGCGCTTTTCAAACTGATTGGAACAAAAAGCTTTAAGACTAGTGACAGTCAAACTGTAGTTTAGCTTTATATATTGCAAAATTTTCTATACAATTTGGAAATCATTTATAAATCAACCTAAATTCTATTTGTTCGCAAGTAATCTTCCTCTTCATCTTCGGCATCTTCGACTACGCTGTATGAGCTTTTGCCAGTGCTGCTGCTGCCGCCTTTTTTCTCCAAATGTGTCTCAAAGAACTCCTCTACTGTATCAGTATTCCATTTGGTTATGGATAGCGTTTCTTGCACATTGCCGCTGGCATCCAAAAGTTTTACTATGGGATCCAAACCACGCACATATTTTATTTGCAAATTGGGGAACTTCGATGGACGCCCGCTTTGTATAAAAGCTTGTATCTGTGGATAGGCTCTAAACTTGCAGGTGCAAACCTCCAGTATGGCCTTGGCGTAAGTACGCTGTGCAGCCGGTTGCTGGTCCACCGTACAGCACTGCTTACAGTGTGGTCTGCAATTGGACCAATAATAACAGAAGTTTGTTTATAAATTTATAATTGAGCGGGAAACCTACTTGATGGCCTCCAGACCAAAGTCATTGAGTTTATCACAACTGGAGCACATAAGTTGCGCCTTTATAAAGCCCAATTCCCGACAATCGGCTGCAGTGAATTCGGCGCTTATTAGTTGGCACTGCAAAGAAAATCAATTTTTGTTCATCATATAAAGTGCTATATATAGGCAGCCCAGCACATTTTTTGTTCTTAATACTTACGCTGAGAGCCAGTGCGGCTAGTAAGATATATGCGAACATTATTACTGCCTAATTTTTATTATTGGTAATATAAATACACGTCGTTGTTTACAAAAAAAATACAAGCATTCATTAGCATACAACATTGAGTACTTTTCAGACATACTTGTTTCTACTGCAATTTACCAACACTTATTTGGTATTTTACTTTTAGTATTTTCATGCACAGCACTGAGGCGGCAAATACTTTGAAAACAAAATTTTGCTGGTTTGAATATTTAAAGAGTTAACAATTATGATATATATTCTGTTATTATATATTTTAATCAGAAGAATAGTTTAAAACAGAAAGCAATAACTATTCTTCTTATTTCACATAAAGATCGATATAATATAGTTTGAGACCTCAGACAAGCAAAAGGGTTTCAACAAAATAATAATTACTAAATTAAAATAATTTTAATCTTACTTTAGATAAATGTAAATTGGAACAGTCGCTGATTGATCACACCGTCTTTATTTACTCTGTTTGGGAAGCATTCCCATTATTTTGTAAGCAAAACCTTAGTGCCTCCGTCTCTTCCTCCAAGTGATCAAGTCTTTTCATCAAAATAATCTACATGCATATGTATATTGTGAAAAAAATAAACAAGGCGTAAATATTAAATACAAAAAAATCTAAATAAGCACAAACCTTGGCAGCCGATATAATTTCCTTGGCTATTTTTAGAGGCATATGTTCTACCGATGTAACCAGCATCATGGGACGAAGTTTGGCTATGTCCTCAATTGTCTTAAAACCAGCAGCATAGAGCTGTTTAGCACGATTCTTTAAGCATAAAAAATCAGTCGCAATACAAGGACTAAAACTTAAATGTACATACAATTTTAACAGCAGGCAATTCCAGCAAAGCTTCGAGTTCCACACTGCCGCAGCGGTCCATTTTCTGAGTAATACGTTCAAACAAGGATTTAAAACACCAAAATTCTTGAATTTCTTCGCACAGGCGCACAATAGCACTAGCTGCTCCGGCTGATTGACTTATTAAATTTTGCAACATGCCTCGCTCAATGCTATATTTGTCAGCAACATTGGGCAAAGGTTGTACATCAAGTATATCCAGCAAAATAAGCACCTTATAAAGACGATTCATTTGCAATGCTAGATGACCTTGTACCGAGTTGGTTTTGATCAATCTAGCGGCATGAGCCTCTGTAAAGCCAAGTAAACTGAACAAGGCTTGATTTTCGGCATCTAAAGCTGTGTAGGATTCAAAAAGTCTGTTGGCATCAGCTGCAAATAACTCATTGCCAAGCTCATTTGAGTTAAAACTAACAATGAGATACAGCAAATGTGCATAGTTCGTCAATATGAGCTGCTGCTGCGCTAGCTTAAGCTCCTTGTGTATGGCAAAACAACGCCTATAGTCAATGCCAGCCTTAAAAGCGGCTCTACCCATGTCAGTCAGCTCAAAGCGCGTAGATTTGGTTATAAATAAGCGTGGAACTTTAGCAGCATTCCGAACGTCGTCTTGTTGGGTGGAAATAATAAGGGAACAGTTTTGATTGCTGGGATCCACAGGCGTGACAATTTTAAGTACTTTGTGCTTAAACATGTTTCTTAGGATATCCAATATAAGCGATTCAACATTGATGCCCAGTTCCGCCATTTGCACTGCCATCAGCGAGCTGTTGACCAGCTTTAAAAGATCCCGCCGACAATCGGCCAAGTTCAATCCGATGACACTAAGTATAAGAGCCTAAAAAAAATATTTCATTACTTTCTATCTTAATGTTGTAGGCTTAACCTTACTTGCAGTCCCATCGCTTCCTGTTGATGCAAAGAACTGTAAGCCTTGTCCATTGGCGAGAACAACATTTCACCCACACGCACATTATCCAAACTTTGAGTAATTAATATGCTTTCGCCCGCCTCGCCCATGCCGGCGCGTCCAGCTCGTCCCACCATTTGCTTGTACTTGCACAAAGTTATGAACTCTTGTCCCACATAAGGCGCTCGAATTATAACGCGCTTGGCGGGCAAGTTTACACCAGCCGCTAACGTTGAAGTGCAGCAGATCACAGAGAGGATGCCCTGACGGTAAGCGTTTTCAATATACTTCCGCTCTTCTGTTGTTAGTCCAGAGTGATGGTAGGCAATGCCATATGGCAGCGTTTTGGCTAGCACGGGACTTAAAATGCCGCAAATTTTGTCCAAAGCATCCATAAGTTCGACTTTTTCGGTTTTTCGATGCTCCAGAAACTTTCTTTGCGGCAATATGCGACTGAGCAGCTGGGATACATTTTCGCAGTTTTTACGAGATGAGCAAAATATGAGACAACAGTGCTCGGGAGCACACTCGCTGACCAAGCCAGCCAGATGATCAGGATCCGCACGGGCTACGGCTGTACTATACTATATACAAAATAATTGGAAAGGTAAGTAACATAAAGTTTTTATTTTGGCATACCTTGTAATCCACGCTGCGGTTGTAAACAAAAATCTCTTCCAGTGTATCACCCTGTGCATTAATTTCCAGCAAATCTCGACCACATTTAATGTACTCCTTTAATTCGACTGGTCTAAAACTACGAGTATAGACATCTGCATTCAGAAAAGCTGATATTTCGTTTAAATTCCCAATAGTAGCGCTCATGCCTACAATTTGTATATTGGCTAAAATAATACACATAAAATTAACAAAATTTACTAAACAAATCGTTAAGAGTTTACCATTGAGAAACATGATCTTTGTAAGAAATGCCTCAAGTGTTGCGCCGCGTCCCTTTTCGCCTATCAAATGCAACTCATCCACAACAACCAGACCTATTTCGTGAGGACGTTCGACTTCTATAAGACTGTCCAAAAGCACGGCTCCTTTTTCAATGGATGCAATAAACAGACTCTTACGTTTACGACGCGCCGCTGGTGGACACTTGCCTTTGCCCGCTGTGTACTCATCCACTATGAAATCTAAAGCTATGGCAAAGGGCGACATGGCACTGACCTAGCAAAAATTTGGAATATAATAAATATTGCGACAGTTTATATAGCTTAGATTTACCTTTTCTTGAACAATGGACACATAGGGCAGTATGAAAAGTACATTTTTCTCTCGGCAAAGCAGCTCGCGCAGCATTAAAATTTCAGCAACCAAAGTCTTGCCTCCACTGGTGGGCAGAGCATAAATAAGATTCTTGCGCTTACGTATGGCTGGCAGATTAAGACACTCGTCTTGCCATTCTGAAAATAAATGGTTTGAAATTTTACAATTTTTTATGGAAGGCCAATAAGTTTACTTACCATATAAACTTTCAATGCCTTTATGCTCAAATATTAATTCCTTTACTTTATCTGGCAAGCCATAAAAATTAGATTTGGACGGATAACTATCATATCCATCAAACGCTTGCGTCTCCCAATCGCAGTCGTTAAGTGCAGCCAGTTCTTGGTTTAAATGTTCAAATTTAAGTTCTTCAGAGGTTTTATACTGCGTACCAGGAAGAAAAGAACGTTCTCTTAAGGAAGTGCCTAAAGAGTTTTCCTTTTTCGCCGGTACATTTGGTATCTTGAAAGCAACAGCGTCCAGAAACTGTTGCGTATTTTGCTCAAGCGGTAATTCCGCATCGTCATCTTGAAAAATGTCCTCCACCTCACGATGGCTTAAGTTATTAACATTAATGTGTTCAAAAATGGTTTCGTTTATGTCTAATTCGGCCTTTAAATCGCTTGGAACTTCTTGTTGCAGTTTTATAAGTTTAGGGGTCAACGCTTCATTATCAACTGTTTGAAATATATCTTTAAATTCGAGATTTGTCAAGTCCTGCTCATTTATTTCTTCCAAAAATGGTTCTTGTGTTAAGTTAATCTCATGCCTTTTCCGAGTGAGCGTCGGCCGACTAGCTGTCTCTTCAATTGAAGAGGATTCATAAATATCACAGAAAAGTGATTCACTAGAATCACTGCTATTTTGATAAGCCATCTTTGAGATAGTATCAAAAGGTGGTTGCATAGCATCATCGCCGCTTAATAAGTCTTCCAGGTCTGCGTTGGAGTAAAAGCTATCATTGCTGTCCGTTGAAGACAAATTGTCACTAAAGTCCATTTTATCTGCTTGTTTTGTGCAGTGTTTTGCATTATTTGAATCATCTTCAGCAAGATTGATATTTGTGTTTTTCAACTGTTGGTTAAACGTGCGCATGTTATGTACTTCAGAGTCAAAAAACGTTTGGCAGGCAAATTTAGCACAATAAATGTATTTAAATGCACTTTAATTTAAATAAATGCAAGTGCCGCAAACTCAGCTATATAAATTAATACATATATACATTTGTTTACAAATTAAACATATGCGCACAAGTGATCTACGCATTTTACAGCACTGTTAGTGCGCGCCAATGAGTACCAAAACAAAGCATCGATAACAGCTGGGCATATTGATAGTTCTGCGCAGTTGTTGTTATTGAAATTGGTCACACTTGCTTGGTCTTGGGGACGAAAAAATAATTTCCAGCGCACGAAAATTTGTTTCGTTCCGTTAATTACATAAATTATTTTAAAATAGTGCATAAAATAAACTTCTAACATTCAATAAACTTAAGTATTCAAACAGTATCTTGGCAGTGTGTGTTTTGTATCGTTCAAAAGTGAAAACGCAGCTACGCATATAAAAAGGTAACGCACACTTATACATACATACATATGTAAATATACATACACATTTGAAACTACAAGAAATGCAATTTTGTAAAAATAGGCACGAAAAAAGGCCACAACAGCAGCAAACATTCATTGAAATTGAAATTAAGTATTGAGGCATATCTGTGACTTATCGCACAAAAAGTAGATAATATAAAAATAAAGCAAAAAAAGGGACGCTCCAGGGGAGTACTTCGCGCTCTATTTGTGTGTGTATGTATGTATGGTATATATGTCAGTTTGATATATACAAGAGTTGGTGTGTGTGTGTGCGAGCGTGTTTTGTTTAACAAATAAATAATTGTTGGCCATAAAATGTGTAGTCAGCTCTGGCAATATTGCCTTAGCAAGCTAAAGTGTTAAATATTTTCACACTGTGATAAGCGTTTGCAAGATTCTTAGCATTATTAGTGTGCTGCGGACTACCTCATGGCTGTATGTGTGAGTTTGTGTTATTTATTTAATTCATATTTACACAAGTCAATTAATTTATTTGCCCTTGTACAATAACAATAACAAAAAACAGGAACAACAAACACCAGCGCAACAGTTGCTGCTGTAAAACTTGTTCTGATTCCAGCCAACATTTGCATAATGTATATAAGCAACGGTATGTATGTGCATAATGCAGGCATATAAATATAAACATTTATATATACAGCATGTACATGTGTATGGGTTCATTCAAGTTTTCTTCTCGATTACAACTTCAATGCTGCTACTCTGCCCTTCAATAATGGCTGCTGTCGCTGCAGCAGACATAGGCGACAGCTGGACGGATGCTGCTGCTTAAGGCTTTCTCATTCACACAGCTTCCGCCTTGTTTTGCTGCACACATTCTGTTCTTCTCCCTTGTTCCATGCTCTTAGATTTATCCGAGTTTGTTGCACGCGCTGTTTGTTGTCCACTTTCAGTACCTACCTAACTGGTTTAGGGCACACATGTAGATGCGGAGTGTTTGTGCGTGTATGTGTAATTGTTTGTCTGCATTGTTTGGTGCATTCAGAGAAGCAGCATAGATACAACAACGATCCACACCTGCTGCCTGTAACGTAGCAGCAGCTGCCAGTCTGCGCGGTCAACGTCGTCTTTAACGTCAGAACAAAATTTATTCGGACACCCAATACTCATCAAGATTTGGCATCGTTTAAGGCTTGACATACATTCGTGCTACTAAATAGAGGTAAATAAAAGTTTCATTTCTAGGGCAACCCAATTTGACCTAATTTAAACAAAATTCAATAAATTGTCAGCTTCCACATATACATAAATAGTTACTATGATGTGTGTTTCAACAACAACGTGTATTCATTAGTGTCAAAATCTTCAGAATCAACACATCACCAGGTTATATATACTATATATAACTTGAAATTTTGACAACACCTATTAACCTACCTGTTCCAGCTGTGACAGAGTCACATTTCTTATCACGACGCAAAAAGCCAACTCCATTTTAAACTACGTACTTTGTATTTTTTTTGTGGTTTTTGCTAATTTTTCACAAGTTATTAGCCACGCGAACTTTTAGGTGCTGTTTTGCCTGCTCGGGCTGGTTGTTCTCATCGCGCACATGCCATATACACTGTGTAGCTTATTATGTACTTATAGTATACATATTTATAAATGGCTTTAACTGTTTTCAACTTAAATGCTGATTTTCATGCATTTCTATAATATTTCATTCAGGTTTTCATTTCGCCAGCCCACCCGTCTGACTCATTTTTTGCGATTTTATCAATATAGTACTCTGGCTGTATGTATATACAAACACATTGTTTATATGTTTTGTTGCTGGGCTCGTCTGGCACTTGCTCTATTATCGCCTAATCTACTTTTGTTTAGCTATTTCAAAATCAATAACATCAAGGTTTTGGAAAAGCAACAAGAAGCACAAAGAACCTTTAAAAGTGTAGTCTACTATTGCAAATAAATTATACGTAAAAAAGATGACTAGGGCTCTCTGTTTTGAGAAGTCGAATCTTTTTGATAGAATACTTGTGGAATGTAAAAAAAAATGTAATTTCTTTTTAGAATCAGTTTTTAAATTGAGTTCTAGTTCTGCCTAAAAAATTTTAATATCCTTAAACAAAAATATGGTTTACGTTCAACTTGGGCGCGGACGACTTTGTACGCCATTGCTTCAGAACTCTAAAAGATATTTATTTGCCTTTGGTTAGGTACCTGCATAAACATACGACACACAATGTATTTTGCCTAAACAAGATTATTTAAGGGATCGTTCCTATGCGGGCAGCTGGTATTGTCAACAGATTTTGATAAAGTTTGGTATAGTGCTTGGGTACAGTGAATGCCAAATTTTGCTACTATTCCAAACAAAAGAAATATTTATTAAATTTTTTTTTTGTGTTCAATGTCCTCTGAAACAACTTCTGTAGAATATGATATCCCCAATATCAAAAAAATGAAATCATCTTGTTTCCCTTCCCGTAAGTTAGTGACAGACCGAATCTAAAAGTTTGGTTGCTCTTGCTCTTAATATCTCTGAGTTCAAGGCGTTTGTAGAGACAAATAGACGGACACCCCTCTTAACCTTACCCTGATCATACTTTCGTTAACTTTGGGGGATCTCCGTTGAAGGTAAAGGTATGAAAATTGCGTAGCTGCGATTTTTTCGTCAAATCAAATTTCACAGGAATTATGATTGAGCTTTTTTCAGATGCAGCAGAGAGTGGGGTAAAATGCGCCACTTCTGATATTATTACATTTTTGAGGCAGCCAAAGAGCTGAGGGGATCTTAAGTAGGCATTATGTTGTAGCCCACATATGTGGCTAAAACTAAACCTAAAACAACTTTAAGTTCTCGCTGCTCTAAGTGCCTCGAGTATTGAGTTTTGCGCCTTTTGACCCTTCTGTGGAACAAAACGATCCATACCGGATAACACGGTTTTCGCAGGGTTTATTGCTGGAAAAAAGTGGGAAGCATAAAACGAGAGATTAAATTGGCAATTTTATGACATTTTTATTTTCAAAATGACAAAAAAATTACAAATTTCTTCAATTTGTGACTTAACTCGGGCAGCCGATTTTTTCGGTGCGGATACATTTTTTTTTTTTGCATTTTTGCTCTGTTGCTCATGTGCCAGAGATTTCGGGGTCGGTAAAGATGGCAGAAAATGCGACGTTTTCCGTCCCAGCGTAAAGTTTGCGAGGGGGCCAAAACCAAAAAAGCGTGGCGGATTTTGCCACCATGCTAAGCGGCGCATTTGACCCATGGTACATCCTCGAGTCGGTAACGTGTGGTTCGAAAGAGATCTATAACTTCGCTAAGCCTTTTTCATTTTCGTGTTCATCACCCACAATCTTATATATAAAAAAAAGTGTATGTCTGTTTGTACGGGGTTGGACGCCAAACCCATTGTCCGATTTTAATGGGACTTTTTTTAAAATGTTCAGAAGCTTCTTGGGCCGCGAATAGGTTATGTAATATCATTGGAAAATTTACAGAAAAATTAGGAAAATTGAAAATACTAAAAGCGACAATTTCATTTTCAAATAAATTTTTTTTTTAAATTTAGGTTGGCATTGTGTACATTGTCAGATTAACTAATATTTTTTAGTTAATTGTTTTTGTCGAAAGGAATCACAAAAATTATAAACGTTATAAATTTTATTTTATTGAGGCATACAAAATTTCATGAGAATCGGTACAGCCGTTTCGGAGGAGTATGGTAACTAACATTGTGAAACTTAGAATTTTATATATAAGAAGAAACTTATGTTTTACGTATTATGGGTGTTCTCATGAACGAGTCGATGAAATTCAAATCTGATTTTTGCGTGTGTTAGAGGTCAATGCGGAAGTTTTAAGCCTATTGCGATGAGTTTGTGTGAATTGGTTCGTGGGATTGTGAATATTGGTTTTTGTGTGAACATACTCCTCCGAAACGGCTTGACCGATTCTCATGAAATTTTGTGTGCTTATTGGGCAGGTCTGAGAATCGGCCAACATCTATTTTTCATACCCCTAAGAGATAAGGGTTGCCACTCTTAACATTTTTTTTTTCATTTATCGACTATACCTTCATGGTGTGTTCACGGGCGCGAAGTTAGCCGCGGAGCCTTCCACACTCCTGTTTCATGGCTTTCGCGGACGGAGCGTTACGCAATATTTTTCAATCTGTGGTTTGTCTTGACTGAACGTGAAAAAATAAAAAAAAAAGACATCCTGTCGCCATTATAGGTTAACATTATTAGTGCACGAAAACATTAATATCAGATACTGCTTTACAATGCCGAGAAGAAAACTACCAAATCTCCATTAAACATGGTTAAAATGTAAAGATGGCGAGTGGTTGAAAATTTTATGATGAAATTAATCCACCCATCGATCAATCGGACGATGTTTTCCAATCGGAAAGATTCCAGATCTAGACGAGCGAGCGAAGCGAGCGTGCCGGAACGCAGCGGAGGCCGGCTAGTTTACTATAAAAACTCTCTTTCAAATAAGTTCGATAAAAAAAAGTACCAAAATGTGATATTTCCGAAATATTTATATAATATAATATATCGAGGCGTTCGTACAGTAAACAGACTTTCCTAATTCCGTTGATCATACTTTAGGTAACTTTAGGATAGATCCGAGGACTCCTTCTTTATGTTAAATATACCCTTTGATCCATAAGGTATATTATTTCCTCATGGACAGCTCATCATTAGCCTTCTGTGAATCACTCAATTTTACACATCCGAATCGGCGTTGCGCAGGTTCTTGGAATAACGGTTGTATTTGAGCCAGATTACGAGCTCTTTATCTGTCCAGAGTGGATTGAGTGTGGTCTTATTCGTACTCATATTCCAAGCTCAATTGCGATAAGGCCCTGAATTAGCAAATTTTCTTTATTTATTGGCTTAGCTGTTTCCTTTTATTGCCAGGTAATATTTTTTCCGTATAATATTTTCAAAGTAATCACTCATTTAATTTCATCAGAAAATGTAAGCTTCAGAATTGAAGAAGAAGAGAAATAGACGAAACACTTTTATGAAATTATACTAGGTCCAAAAAAAACACAAAGAAGAGTTTCTTTGAATAATTTTGTGAAGCTAGCTTTATAAAACATTTCGTCATGAGCTACAAAATATTTGGACAATCTATAACTACAATTTTTTAACCCTCCCGTTACACTAACAATAAACTCGTGTAGCCCTTATGTTTATACAGCTCATTAATAAGTATGTAAACACAAATGTTGAGATATTCATGCCGTATGGCTTTATTTGGCATAACAAAGTCATTGTCGACGACACCCACATCCAAAATCCAATACCAGACTCTAAAAAACTGCTCAGAATAGTCAAAAAAAAAAACTACGCATTTGCGTGCTCTGGCGGCACAAATAAGGCCTAGGCCTAACCCGTATAACTCTGCTCGAGCTCGAGCTCAATTGGCGCCCCAAAAAATTCTTGATTGATTTCAACTAATTTTAGTCATAAAAGTATACGAACATGTACATAAATATAAAAAACCATGCTTGTTTTCCTGCTCGAGTGGTTGGCTGGGCTTGCCAAGAATAAAGAGCCTTACCCAACTTAATTATTCAGTGTGTGCTTGAATTGCCTTAAAGGTCAACCTAATTGCACTTGAATCCATGACTCGTCGTCTGACTTGTATGTGCCGCCTTTACTTTTGTGCAAACGTTCGGTCTAAGCAGACGCTGCGGAAATTATTTATAAAAGAATATTATACCGACAATGAAAGAGAAAGTATGCGAGGCGCTGAAGTATCGTTAAGTTCAAGGATAAACCACTGACAACAGGTAATATGATTAGTTTATGCGTGCGAGATAATTGCGATATGCAGTATTTGGATGCATCAGTATGAATAGTTCCAATTACTCAAATGAACTTGGTTCATATGATAGCAAACTGTCATAAATATGATGAAATAACCTTTGTCATATAGAAGTTAAGTTTAGTTTTAATCGTGTCTTGTCTAACCTCAAGTTTTGTGCGTGTAAACTTGCCGTTGAAAGTTCTTTTTGCTAATTAAAAGAACGCTTTTTGGTTAGAACTTTGTATTTGGCCAGCCAACAAACAGTCGTCAGTTAATTAGCCAAGTTTATACTTCGACTCATAAATCGCGTGTTTAGTTCCCATTTTGACAGTTTTCATATAACATATGTATTAACGTGTCATGCATTTCAGTTGATATACTATTATATATAAAAAAATGGTGTAAATAACAACATAAGTAATTAAACAAGTGTATATATAAATATACCAACAAACAAACAAACAGCTCCCTCTGTTCTGGCCAGGTAAATAACACGTGAAATTTCCTTACTAATTTAAAATGCACTTATTTAATGAGCTGATTTGTTATCTTTTACTCAGGTCAAACCCAGCAATAGGCGCACAACTAACATGTGACTTCAAAATTGTTAGAGAGATTTGGGCGGAACTGAGACTACTCTTGGCTGACTGGCTGGCCTAGGCAGGCATTAACACACAGACAAACAATACACACATACTCGCACACAAACAAATACTTACACAGCTTATCAATTTTTGAGTTGGTTTTAATGCACTCCACTTTTGATTTTCAGCACCAACAAAAAAAAAAAACACAATCCTCTGCCGCAAGACAGTCATCCTTCCAGGCAGCCAGCCAAGCCAGTCAGGCAGCCAAAACAAGCTCAGAACACACAGCCAAAAACCAAAACACATTCCGAAGCATACATACTCACGTTGCCATGCGGCGTCGTCAAATCTAGGCCAACGTAGGAAAGATTACTTAAACCAAAACGAACGCATTATGATGCCGCCAAAACCGCTGCTTATCGTTGCCTATGCGCTGACCGCTTGTGCAACCTTAACCGCCGCCTGCTCCTCGCGTGCCATACCCAAACCGCGTCCAGAGACCACAACCTCGGCGCCAGCTACCCTGCCGCCCGATAATGTAGCCCAAACCACACCTAGGCCCAACATAACATTTCCCATATTCAGTTGTCCCCCCACCTATGCCGCTTGGTATTGCCTAAACGATGCTACCTGCTTTTCGGTGGAGATACACAATGAGATACTCTATAATTGCGAATGTGCCTTAGGCTATATGGGACCTCGTTGCGAATACAAGGAAATTGATGGCTCCTATTTGCCTACTCGTAATCGTGTTATGCTGGAAAAGGCCAGCATTGTTAGCGGTGCTACCTTGGCTTTAATTTTCATGGCCATGTGCTGCATTATGTGGTATTTGAGGCATGAGAAGCAAATGAAAGAGAAACTGCATGAGAGTAATACCAATGGTGGCGAATTATCCTGCGATAATCCGGGCATGGATGAAGTCGATGGCATGACACCATTGCCCACGCGTCGACCGTTTGGACCGCATCATTGTCCCATACTAACGCTGCAGGAAGCCTTTCAGTTAGCTGCAGCACCCAAACAGCCATTGCGCTGAGTGCCAAAACGAAATGATTCTATCAAACGAACTACCCAAGCTCAAGCACTGAATTAACAAGCGAATGTTTTTAATTAATACAATTAACTAATTATTTTTTTTGCATTTTAAATATTAGGCAGGGAATCAAAATGAAATTTGTATAGAACGCAATATTTATATAATTTAGAAATCGTTAAGCGAATTATTTACGCTTATTATTCAAAATTTAACGATTTAAAATCCAAGCCAAGACTTTTGTTTTGGTGTTGTGCAATAAATAGCTGGAGAATCTTCTTTTGAAGAATGCATGTAAACCTTATAAGAAAATAATTTTTTATATATTAATTTTACACTGGTCCATCGGTTTTTTGTTCTTAAACTTTTATAACCGGCTCTATAGTGGTTTCAGTTTGATTCCCTGATTTTAACCAAACGACAAATGCCGCCCAGCGCGTGCTTCTACGTTGCCTTATTTGTAATTGTTAAGTGCCTTTTCGAAACTCGAGAAACTGACGAGCAGCTAAAAAGTATTAGTAACTGATAACTTATAAACGATAATTAATAATTGATAATAATGCAATGCAATTTAATGAGCGAGTCGCCTACTTTTAACTAATTATTTAATTTATTAAATTTTTATTGCCACGACCAAGTAAACTATTAACGTTAATAAAAATCGAAAAACAGTAAAACTAAAGCAAACTGTTTGCCTCTGGCTTTTCATTATATAAACCGCTCAATTACAGCGATCCAAGCTTGTTAAAGATTCCACCTAATAATCGTTTTATTTTCAGTTTCTTTTTTAAGACATGCCGCACAACCAACCAAGCGCTCCTATGGGCGACTCTGATGATCAGCTAGGACCGCCCAAGGCAGATTTCAGTGCGCCGCCGCCATATGAGCCCGCTGTAGTAGGCGGTGGTCAGCAGGTTATGCTGCCGCAAATGCCCTCACTGGCGCTGACCACGCATTGTTCGGATGCTCAGCAGCAGCAAATGCAGGATGATGCGCTGATTGAGCATAATGCACATCTGCCGCAGGAACTACACGGCAAGTTGCCCACTTACGAGGAAGTACAGATGGAAAAGTCATTAAATGGCGAGCTACCGCCCGCATTTCTGTCGCTGCCATCCACACAACAGCTGCCGCCGCCGCCAAATCCATTGCTGCCGCCAAATCCACTGCGCGATGGCACTGCTGGAGTGCGCGGTGGGCAGCCAGCACTTACTTTCATAGCCATACACGATGCATCCGATCCGGAAAACAGTTTGTCCACAACGGATAATCTGCTGGGCACTGATATCATGTTTATAACGGCCTTTATAGTGGCCTTTTTGTTTAACTGGATTGGATTTTTGATGCTTACCTGTTTCTGTCATACAATTGCCGCGCGCTATGGCGCCTTGTCCGGTTTCGGACTGTCGCTGGCCAAGTGGACGCTGATTGTCAAGCACTCGACAGATTTGGCCTCACATGAGAACTCCTGGCTGTGGTGGCTCATTATGGCCTTTGGCTGTGTTATTTGCGTGCGTGCGCTTATACAATATTGGAGCATTAAGCGTACCTGGCGTTTGTTATCCGCTTCTGCGCAGGAGCGGCTGCTTTTCTTCTACTAGGGAAGGGATATCCAGTCTTTAGAACTGTAAATACGGCTAAGTATAAACTCCAGTAAGGGAGTTTTTTTTCCTTTGTTTAAATCACACACAAATCAATTGCGAACTTATTATGGGTTAGTGTTTCTGTAGTTACTATATTAGACCACACAAACACAAACAAACAAAGCATATAAGCCTATATGTAAACTGGTACATATGCCTAAGTATATGGCTATAGTCAAGGCGCACACACTAAGGACTCTATAAATAAGCAACTCTAGAATTAACAATGCAAGTTTGCATTCGTTTGGCTGCACCTTTGGCTTATTTCTTTAAATGTAATGTATGTAAATGTATTTAAAAGTAAAGATGTCTCAACTGTAGTTGGTAATCCACAAACAAACAAACAAATCACACAAACACCAAAAATATGCCACCATATTTTTGTTAAAGCCTACAATTATGCTGTGGTACTTAATTTACACAAAAACATTAATTGCTGGGCAGTAATATGCAAAAACAAAAAGCATAATTAGTGGTTATTAAAAGTAATATTATTATTATAAAGTTTATAATTATGTAAAATGTTAAGCTGCTCTTTATGCATTAGTACAAGGCGGCACAGCAACAAATGCTCCAAATGTTCAATTGGACGCATAACTCAAATATGCGTCAAGATTTTTTGCAAATCAATAAAGAAATTAATTTTATACAAATTGTTTAATTTTAAATCAAAATTACCAACAATTTTCAGTAAATCATTTTTCATACATTTTTATTGAATTCATGCTATTTTTGTAAATTTAACTTTTTTGCCATAAAAAACGCTTATCAATAATAGTACAAAAAATATTTAATTTTAATACATAAATGTTTAATGAAAATGATAGATAGATTCATGAGAAAATTAATGACGATTATACAAATTAAACGAACTTACAAATTAAATGAAATAAGCGAAAAAGTCAAAGTACAACTTCTTTAGAGGTACGTTATCTTGGTGCGGCCCATGTTGACCTGCCATACATTAAGCTCCTCGTAGTCATCAATGCATTTGTCCACTTGATCCGGTTTGAAGCCCTTTGTCGTGCAGCGATCCATAATGTCTGCAATTTTGACCGCCTTGCCCGAACCAGCCAGCTCTCTGACAATGGCAAATATGCGATCCGAGGTGTTTGGAATGCTGCAAAGAAATCATATAAGTTTGTAAAATAACAAATATTAAGATCATGCTACTTACTGTCCCTTTTGGTGCTCGTGTATTTGATTAAGCGAGTCCTTGGACATCTCTAGCAAGCGCAAAGCCTCAGCCACATCGTCTTTTTCTACACGATCCGACAAACGCAGGCGTGCCAAAGCCGTAGACAGACGCAAAATGCCCAACAAATTACGCGCCGAGGTAAAGGTCATATCCTTTTGATTGCGCGCCTCACGACGCAGCTCCACATAGGCGCCCACAATGTAGTCGGTCAGCTCATCTGGTATAGTTGGGTTCTTGCGCTTGCACAGATTTATATAACGTCGCATTAGATTCATATCAAGCGATTTAACGCGTGAAGGTGGCTGCTTGCTGTGACTATGCACATATGTGATATGCTTGGCCAAACGCAGATCATTGTCTCGATCGGGTTTGTCCTGTATGAGCCAGAGCAAATCGAAACGTGATAACAAGGCAGCGGGCAGCTGTATATTTTGTTCTACAGTACGACGTGGATTATAACGACCAAAAGCAGGATTGGCTGCGGCCAAAATGGAAACACGTGCATTGAGTGTAGTCATTATGCCGGCTTTAGCTATAGAGATGGTCTGTTGCTCCATAACTTCATGTATAGCCGTACGATCAGTGTCAGCCATCTTGTCGAACTCGTCAATGCAGCACACGCCTTGATCGGCAAGCACCAGTGCGCCGCCCTCGAGCGTCATCTCGCCCGTTAGCGGATCTTTCATTACAGCGGCAGTGAGACCAACGCCAGAGGAACCACGGCCTGTGGTGTACTGTGAGCGTATGGCTAGGCGGCTTATATAGCCAAGCAGTTGGGATTTGGCCACACCAGGATCGCCCATAAGGCAGATGTTAATATTGCCGCGAATCTTCATGCCATCGGGACGTCTGTCAACGCCGCCTACAAGCAGCAAAAGTAAAGCCTTCTTGACATCCAAATGACCATAAATTTCGGGTGCCAAGCTTGTGGCCAAGCGCTCATAGAAATCGTCTTGTGCGAGCTCTTCCAGCTCTTCGGGGGATAACTCTGCACTTTTCTCGGACAATTCGTCGTTTTTATTGATGCACAAGATACGCTGTGAATGCATGTAAAGTGATTAGTTGGATTTGAATTAGTCTTTGTGTTAGTGTTTTTTTTTTGTACTTACGTGCGCCTGCAGATAAGTCTCTGAAAGCAAGCCTTGTATCATTTGAGCAAAGCCTGAGCGAACCATGGGCAAATAAACGCCGGAAATGAGCACATGATCACCCGGTTGCGCCATACGGGTCACCTCGCCACGACACAGCACTGTCATGCTGCGTGGTATATGACCCACGGGCACCTGATCGCTGTGTTCCTGCATTTTTATCTCCTGAAACTTGACAAACTTGGAGCCACGAGTTTGCAAATACAAACGACCACCGGCCTTGTTGACACGGCAATCGTCTGAGGGGCATTCTTGTACAGGAATAAACGATAGCGAATTAACTGGCTGATAGGTTTCGGCACCGCAACGATCGCAGGTATAAGTTGCCACAACCATCATAGGCTTGACTTCGGTGCAGCGCGTTACAATGCCGCGCACGGTGACCAGCTTGCCAATATGCTGCGCCTTCACGTCACGTATGGATTGAGCCTTTTCCGTCGACTGAGGCTTGAAGCCGACCTCGCTGATTTTGAAAAGGAAAATCTTAAAAAATGCGGAATAACAGGGTTAGGTACAGTTACTTACAAACGCTTCATAAGCTCTGGTGGAAAGCTATTGCGCTCGTCGCGTTGCTCCATGGGATTGTGTGTGCGTGCATCCATTAGCAGACGATGCTCAATGTACACGTCCAGTGCGTCCTTAGCATGTACTTCATGCTGCTTATAGCTTGGCAGCATCTCAGCAATAACATCGCTAAAGATAGATACATAGCGGCGGCAATTGGCTATGACCGCCTCGGCAAGACTCTCATTGAACTCAGCCAGATGGTCTAAATCAATGGTTATGAGCACTTGCTCGCGATGTGCTAACTTTATTAACTGGGAACCGTACACAAAGGTTTTCTTGCCATCCTCGTCAGTTGTGCAGTACTCTCCCAAAAACGTTTTGATGGACTCTGCGCAATTTTTATGATTTGTATTAGCATTTTATATCTTGCTGCTGTTGTACAATTTTACTTACCTCTATCTTGAGCGTAGTCACGGCGTGCCATTTTATTTTAATATTAAAATGTAATTAATAGTTTTAGTTTGTAATTTTTGTATAAACTGAGCTCAATGTAATTCGCGTCGCCGCTTGCAATATAATAATAAAAAGTGCGCCTACAGCTGCAACGAGTCCGCGTTAGGTCTACTTCCCGCCAAAACAACAGGCGGCGCTGCTATATCGATAGGCCTATCGATACTGCTTGTACTTTTTGTAATCATCGTTTGGTTGTAACGAGCTATCGTTAGCACGGTCATAAGATATTAAAGTTTAAAATTTCGTTGTAAAGCAAGCAAAAACATTTAAACCATTGCAAATGCACAAAAAAAAATTAAATATACTACTTTTTAGGCGCATAAATCCAATAAAAAAATTATGTAACAAAACACTGAAGCATTTTACTTTATTTAAAGGGAGCATTTTCATCGCGCACTTCGTTATTTATAGCTGGCAATGCTGCGTGTGATAGAGGGCGCAGCACTTGGCTTTAAGTGGCAACGTTAAATAATAAGTGCTGCCATATGCTCTAAATTAGCAACCAAAAGTATGCTATACTTTTTTGAAATCTTTTTTTTTCATTTTCGGCTGCCTGCTGTGTTTTCTGTTCGCCTGGTCAACTGGTAGCTCGGCGCAGCTCATTTGAGCGGATTTTTTAGGCATGTGACTTGAACCGCCAGATGTCCGTTATTTCTACATACATTTGAAGAAGAAATAATGAAATTAAGAAATGTATTTTCTAATATACT